>JAPFSE010000349.1:0-96496 GCA_030777785.1 Beauveria caledonica | reverse complement strand
CGCCGCCGACTCGGCCGCCACGAGCCGCTCGTCGACCACGGCCCCGGCCCCGTCTACAATGTTGAAGCAGACGGTGCCGCCGCGGCCGCGCACGTCGCCCGGCCCGTAGCGGACGATGAGATGGCTGCCGTCGCTGTGGGCGAGCGCGAGCAGCCGCGCGAGCAGCCACCCCGTCAGGCAGCGCACGCGCGTGGCCACGGTGTCGACGCCGATGCGGGAGAGCCAGTCGAGCCCGACGCTGACGTCGGGGATGGACAAGAAGTTGACGGTGCCGTCTTCGAACCCGGCCTCGCCGTCCTCCATGAGGTGCCAGGGCAGGCCGACCGTCGCGGCCTGCACGGTGCCGCCCGAGAACCACGGCCTGCGCAGCCGAGCCAGCGCGTCTCGTCGCGCAATGAGGCACCCGACGCCGGTGGGCGTCCCAAAGAGCTTGTACCAGCTGACCATGACAAACTCGGGCTTGAGCGTCGACAGGTCCAGCTTTGCCGTCGGCAGGTACGCGGCTGCATCCAGAAGCACATCGTACCCTTGCTCCTGCGCCAGGCGGATCCAGGACAGCGGATGCCGGACGCCTGTAAAGTTGCTTTGTGCTGGATACGCAAACAGGCCCCGGCGGCTCCTCGCGCCGCTGGCCTTGCTCTTCTCGAGCCAGACTCGCGGTGAGCAGACTTTTTTTTTGCGGGACAGCGCAGCCACCACGTCTGCTTCTCGAATGCGCAGTTCGTCCGTGTCGGAGATGGGCACATATACCGTGCGCGACTTTCTCCTCTGCGCAAACTGCCGCAGGCCATTCAGCGAGTTGTGGTTGTCCGCCGTCAGGACCAGGCGGGCGCCGCGCCGCCACGGATACGATTCGCCGACGAGCCGTGCCGCGCCCGTCGCATTCGGTGTGAAGATGACTGCGTACTCGTCCGGTGACGCGGAAAAGTGCTGCAGTATTCGTTGCCGGGTCTCGTCTACCAGATCCGTGGCGGCCCGGCTGGTCGGGTTGCTCGAGTGAGGGTTTCCAAACGTCCCGTGCTTGAGCTGCTCATGATGGGCTTGGTGTTGAGAATGGGCAGCGAGACCTGCGCCAGTATAGTCCAAATATACGTGTCTGTGCTCGTCAAGAAAGGAATACTCCTCAGCTCGCAACTCGTCGAGAATCGCCGTCGACGCATATTCGGGATATCGCTCCAGAAGCGTCTCGTTCGACATACCCTGGTCCGTCGAAACGCCTTGCTTTTCCATCACTCTCCCAATGTGGAAACTGCCCAACTGGGAATCTGAGACTGCGTGTATTGAAGATTCCGATCAAGTGACCTCTGCTTACAGTCCCGAAGTTGCAATTGTCTCGGAAAGTTGCTTGCCGCGCCAGCTCAGGGTGTTAGCTTATATAATGTTGCAACCACCAACATTTCGGCATATTTTCCCGAAAAATCGATCGATCCTCGGTAATAGTCCATAGGCGTCAGCACTGCAGGCCCCCCTTTCCGTGGCAACGTGCAACACCGTGGCTTGCGGCTGGACGGACTGGACCTCAGGGATAATCTGCGGCTGCTCGGGGATGGAGACTGCAGGCTCTGACGGGACTTTCGCTGCCCATCAGAAGAGAGCAACGTCCTGTAAAAAGGGGGTTTACATCGGCGAAATCGTCACGAATTGTCACGTAATGAGCTGGACACGGTGAAAAGAGAATGCTTGCCAACATCAGATGTGAGGACGGATGGTAAAAGGCATTGCTCCGATGCGTAACCCACTTCTGAGTAAGGCTTTTAATATCCTAACAGGCATCACAATATCCATCCATAGTAGCGGACCCATTGAAATATTCAATACTGGAACATTCTCGTTCCCACTTCATTTTGATTCATCCGAAAGTTATTTTTGCAAGCTACCGAAAATAGACGTTAAACCCCCAGACTGGAGCTCGCGAGACCCAACAAGGTGTTACAGCCCGATCACGTGGGGGGCTCTCTTTCTTCTTTCCCACCAAGAAGACCGAGAAAAGATTGTAGCACACGCAAGCGACCAAAGACGAGACAAAGTCCAAGAAAAACGCAAGCAATGTATTCCCCGAGAAGCCCTGGCGAAGAAAGAATCCCGTGTATGAGTGTGCGATCCGGGGAGAGACTGGAAACGAATTCGGTCGACAATTGTGAGCTGCCGGCGGGTGCGCGGGTGCGCACCAACCTTTACCTGTAGCGCCAGAGGGACAGGGTGTTGTGGCGCTTCCACGTCTTTCTGCGGCCAGCACGGGTCTTGTTGTAACGGTGACCCTTGTTGAGACCGCGGGAGGCCTTGCCAGTGGCGGTGAGGCCGCGGGCCTCGCGGTGCTTGTGGACGGGGTTGACGATCCAGTTGATGCGGGGATCGATGCGGATGGCCTTGTGCTGGGGATCGACAAGGATGACCTCGTAGTACTTGTAGGTCGAGTCCTGGTTCACCCAGTACGAGTTGAGGACACGCAAGTTGGCGCAGCGGCGGCCGACACGCTCCTCAGCGGTAGCCTTGAGGGAGCGCTGGTACTTGAGCTGGTTCACACCCATGTTGGTGGGCTTGCCTGGAGAGCGGAATCCCGTTAGCGAGTCTGTCCCTGTGCTACCGGGCGGCGAGGCGGAGCAAAATTCTTACCGAAAGTGGCACCCTTGGCGACGGGCTTCTTGCGGCCACCACGGCGGACGCGGACGCGGTACACAACGTAGCCCTGCTTGGCCTTGTAGCCGAGACGGCGGGCCTTGTCGGGGCGCGAAGGGCGCGAGGCGCGGTGGATGACGTTCAACTGACGGAGCTATATTGATGCAGTCTCAGCATAATGTTCAACGACTGTATAGCAGAAGCGACTTGACGCCGGATGTGAATTGGTCGAGCAGAGAGCAGATTGAAAAGTTCGGTACTGTACACTCCAGCAAAGCCAGAGAACCAGCCTCGAGTCCCTCTCAAAGATCCAAGCAAGATTGTTCCAACCCACATCCGTCGACAGAGGATCGCCCACAACAGCGAAAGGCAAAAGAGGAAAACGGGTATTGAAATCGAGGCGATGTAGAAAAGCGAAAGCGGTTGTTGGCAGAATTTAACGTACTTCCCAGCAGCGGACACGGAGAAGGAAGCGCATCACATCGGACTGCTTCTTCTTCTGAAGTTCCTCGACATACTTGAGGGCACCCATTTTAGCTGTATCCCAACGTTAGCAACGGCGACGTTTGGCGACGGCAACTCGAGGGATCCTCAATCGAAAAGGCTCTCTCGTCGAATCAATGATTCGATTGTATTATCGAGCGCGAGTTCGAGTCGATTGAGGTGTATTGTAGAAAAGGACATACCGGCTTATGTGGTGATGATGTTCCTGCCGTGGGTTAGTAGAGCGATAACGAAGGAGAAATTTCAAAAAGTGCTGTCCACTGGTGCGACGGGAAAAGTAGGTCAAAAGAATTGCGAGCATTGTGTGGGCTAAAGGGCTAAGCGACGCGCTAGTCTCATTTGATAGCTAGCACCCTAACACCATCCCCGCCTTGCCCTTGTCTGCCTGCCCTCGAACTTTCTGCTGAGTCAGTCATGATTAGGTAATTCGGCCTCTGGCTTGTGGAGCCGTTCAAAGCAACAGCGCTTTTGTGCCAATCTAGATCGGCTTGAAGATGGGTGGGGTCAGTCAGTTATGTATTTTATGCATAACTATCCGTACTTGATGGAAGAGTAGCTACCCTGTCCACCAACGTTTCCTTCGACACCAACCCAAAGCAAATAGACTCCATTGTGCAGCCAGCCATCACAAAACACCATCGTTGCATGTTTCCCATCACACTTACACGTCCTTTGATTAAAAAGTATCTTTCAGCATGCGCCCGTAGATATCGACGAGCTGGGCCGCCGCGGTTCCCCATGTTGCGGTGCCCTTGGGCATCGCCTCGTCTAAGATCTCCATGGCAATCTGCGCCAGCTCCTGATCTTCACCACCCGTCTGTGGACCCGCCAATTCGGGCCAACCAGTCGGAGCCAAGTGACCTTCTGTCGTCTGGCGGGCGAGCCTCTTGGCTTTGCCGTTGAGGGCGTTGAGGTCGACGACGTCCTGCTTCCAGCGCATCCATCGTGGCTCTGCAGGACCCGAAGCTTGATTATCGACGGCGTCATAGCGAGCCGCGAGTAAATGGAATCTCTGCAGGGCTCTCTTGACCTCTTCAAAGGCCTCGCAGCCCGCGATCGGGTCATGCGAGTGTAGAGCACGCTCGGTAGCGAGCGAATCGGCAAAGCTTCCGACTGCTCTGCCGCTATGGCCATCACTGGAGACGATTCAGCACAGATCACCGGTGTAATCAATCTACATATTGAATTGGGTGACCGACCGGAATCTGCGACGCTCGCTCTCGATTGCGAGAAATACTTCGTCTCCCTTTGCTCGAATCTCTTCGATGGCCTCGACTGCTCCTTTGCGGCCTTGCTTTGCTGCTTTCATGGCACCCTGTAAGCTGCCATCGATGTTAGTCCAGGTCCAGAAGCCATATCAATGACGGTTGTCATAAAGTCTCACTTTTTCCCACCGAGGCTCTTGCCAGCTTCACGATCTTTTGCAGACCTTGTCGACCTCCTCGTCGCATTGGCTCTTTTGGAGCTGTTGGGTTGATCAGAGTCGGCAGAATCTACAAAAAATAAGCTGAAGAAGGCGTCGAAGGGTTTTAGGGGCGACTTGTGATGAACATCTTCGCGAAATGTAGGCTTACCTGCTGTCGCTCGACCTCGTTTGCGTGAGCCCGTTTGCGCCATGCTGCTGTGTTCGTATAAGACTGGGTAGCGATAGTCTCCCAGGGGTGCGAAATAAGACTGTTGATCTTCAAGCAGCCAAGTGATAAGCCGTAGTGCCCTAGCGGATGACGCTCCTTACCTGCACAACACGTTTGAATTGGCAAAATGCCGACTGAATTGGGAGAGCAGCTGTCGACAGCTGCCAGAATGATGTCCACACGTGATCCATGCGAATTTGCAAAAACTGCCCAATGATCACTGCGCAAGAACTGAAAGAAAAACCAAATTCAATTTCATCATCGTGTTTCCTATACACAGACAGTATTAGACGGCTACTCCATCGCTGCTGAGGTCTCTAGGTAGTCTGGAAGCCCTCCTGGCTGCACATTAGTCTGTCGTGAGGTGCAGCCAGAGGTCTCACCACAAAATCAACATCTCCAAATCCCCAACCGCCATTCTTGATCTATATTTTCTTTGAGCCCTTTAAAAACCGCGAAATAAGCAAATAAGAAATAATGAAACAAGAAGAAAATTCAGAATGAAAGTAAAACAAGGTCGTTTCTGTTCGTCTCAATCTTCTCGATATCGCTCTGATATCGACCGCTATTATCCAGTAACAATTTGTCCGGCTCTTGTGCTGTCGGAGCCAGAGGTGTGCCATGTCACCATAACTTGGTGACCACGAGACGCTGATAAAAACGAAGCGAAATCAAGGAGGCGAAAGGGCAGAAGGGGCACAAGCGAAAACGAAAAACAATACTGAAAATGATCCGCGCGCCCAAAAGTAAAGTCTTAGCGAAATGAATGATCCAAATGTCTTTGTCCAGCAGGTATAAAATTATCAGACGCCGTCCCAAAACAAAATCCCGTTGGTAAAACTGCTTTTGCGAGTCGTAGGCCCATGTCTTCCCCATACCATCCGTCTTGTCTTTTTTAATTTTCGATATTTTGTCTTTCGCATATGTAGAAATCATTTCGCTTGGCCGTAGGGAGAAACAAAGGCGAGGATTGTTGACACCAAAGTACACAAACCGAATACAAATCCTCGCCTGTCCTCGGAATTGCTATTAATGAGTATTGAGGGAAAGACCCTGGAATGCGGCAGACCAGTCTCCCTGAGTGGACATGGGCGAGCCGCGCTGCAGGTGGTGTTGCGGCCCCCCTTCACCTTGTCCAGGTTGAAAGCGGCGATGTGGTGCTTGAAAATCTCCCGGATGCTGGAATCCACCAGAAACTCCTTCCATGCCAGGAGATGGGCCGGTATTATAAAGGCCGTGCGGCGGTCTAGCATTGCCAAAAGCACCCGCAGGAGCAAATGCATAGTTCGAATTCGGGTAGCCAGTGGCGGGCACCGGAGACACATGCCGGTCTAGCCCCATAGATGGCTGGTTGAAACCGCCTGCGCCTGTGCCGGGACGCATGCCGCGACCCTGAGGGCCTGGTGAGATGGCTTGCACCGGTTGGGGAGGCGGCTGCTGTTGCTGCTCGTGTTGATGCGCATTTCCTCTGCGATCGCCGGTGGCAGAAGCCCTGCCCTGGTTGACCGCGCCGGGTCCTACTCCGCTCGGTGCCTGGATGCCCAAGGTCGGGCTAGCAAACGAAGCTGGATTGATGGCTGACATCCAGATCCTTGTCTTGTAAATCTTGAACAAGTCCGTCACAAGAGAGTTGAAATTGATATAAGCATCGGCAAAGTAGTAAAAGGTAAGCTTTTTCCAGTCCCTGTCTCCAGATTAGCAAAACGTCTCAATCTCCTTGCCTTGGAGCAACTTACATCTGGAACTCGGCATCAAGTATCTCCATGTTGAGCCCGTGCTCCTTGACTTTTTGCATACAGACTCTCTTCGCCTTGGCCTCCTGGCCTTCTTTGTCTCGAAGCGCGTGCACCTCGTGATTCTGAGCAAGGCGCTTGATGAGCTTTGGCCGGATCTCGCCATTAGGTGGCTCTTGCATGTGATGCTGCCCTGCTGGGCCCATGCCTCCCACAGCGCTACCAGGCAAGCCATGCGCAGCAGACAACATTCCACCATTGCCCTCTTGAGCAGCGGCAGCGCCTTGAGAATACATCATAAGCCACTTGTATTGCTCCTCTGCGTAGTGCTCCTTGAGATCCTTGGCAGTTTGCCAGTCTACATTGTCTTTTGCGACAGTGCCCAAATCAGTGCCTCGATCTGCCTCGACAATTACAAGGTCTCCAGGCTTGACAGTAAGACCAGTTCCTTCCTGAATATAGAAAACATCGGCTCTGGCGCACTTGAAAAGAACAACATGCAGCAGCTGGTTGAGGCGAGGCTGGCCGATGCCATACATGCTATGGCGGGGTGACGGCGGGCGGTTCTGGAACTGGTTTTGCGGAGCAAATTGGCCTGCAAATGGGTTGGTAAAGTTTGCCTGCATCGCACTGTTCATGCCATTGACGTGCGGATTCATTGGGTTGTTTAAGCCCATCAGGGCAGCAGGATCCTGGAAGCTACCACCATAATGCGCCGACTGCTGATCGGCCTGAGCAGCCTCAAGAGTTGCAACAGAGTCTGCAATAGAGCCGATGGATCCTTGGCGAGTTGGCATGTTGGCAAAAGAGTGGCGCCTGCTCTGTGAAGGATCGCCCACCAAGTAGCTCGGCGAGCTTGACCAGAGGGCTTTTTTGAGTTGAGCATTTTCCAACTTGCGACCTTCCATGCCATGGGGAGTTCGATAGGTAGGAGGACCATACTCACTCATGCGACGGTGGGAAGCACGGCGGCCCGTAGGGTCATTTGAATCATGATTTTCGTCGAGCTCGTCAATGGCGTAGTCGGACTCTTCGAGGACGACTTCGTGGAGGGGGTGTCCGTTGGTCAAATAAGACGCACCCGTGGAAGCGCGGGGTCGAATGCGTGTATACTGCTGCTGACGCAACAAAGCATTTTCTCTGGTGAGCATCTCAATGGTCTTGGACTCAGCGCTCTGGGGGAACGAGTTCTGCAGAGATTCGCTGGCAGCCTCGTCTTCGTCGTCCTCGACTTCCTTGACCTTGCCGAGGAGGGATCCATCGTTGGACATTTCGCTCAACATACTAGGGCGAGAAGGACGATGCTGCAGAGCAGGATGATGCCTCGCGCGACCAAGAATCGCAGAGGAGCTCATGCCCGAGGAAGTGGGCGCTTCTAGCTCCATCTGACCCACCGAATATGACTGCGATCGGTACGTTTTGGGGGTTGGGTGAAGCGGTATAGCGAACGGAATTTGACTATTTTGTCCTTGGTCTCGTGAAGGAGAAGTCTGCGCGAGTCCCTGATCTGAACTGAAAAACGAGCTGCCAGCCGTGCCAGGAGGTACGGTCGATGTAGGCGAGGGCAAAACTTCGGTCAGCCTAGATGGAGGATCCTTGCGGTCGTTATTCCATATGCCGGTTCCCCAGGGAAACGACGAAGCACCGGGAGGACGAGACATTGCGGAAGAGGCGGAATGAGAGCCCCAGGGTCCAGCAGTGTTGTCCGCCGAGGGCGTAGAAGGGTGCGACGCGTTGGGAGACGAGACGGTGTTGCTGGCGTAAGAGCCTTGACGGGGCCGAGGCAAAGGCTGCGACGTATCGTTTAACCAAGATGATCTGCGAGCTGGCTTATGGGGCTGAGTAACAATGAGGTCCTGGCGATGATCGCCTTCGTCCTCTGAGCTTGCGAGCGCCTCGGAATCTGGGGTAGAAGTTCTGACGCGAGCCTTTTCCAGCAGCAGACTCTGACTGCCAGGAGCGTGCGACAGCTTACCAGATTGATTCGGTTTGATGCCACTGCTCATTGTAGACGCGACAATGGAAGAGGTGGATGTTTGCAGCAGAGATGGCTGGGTAAGGGCGAGCGTTGCTGGTGGCGGCTATATCGCAGTCGTCGGTTGCCTGAAAGCGCCAGTACAGCTTTGTAGCATGGATAGAAAGAGTAGATAGTTGGGTGATATTTGCCAAAGCAGCCAAGCGCAAAAGAGTATGTGCGCGGCCGACCTTGAACACGGGAGTACGTGGTGAAGAGGGACCAAGTAGGGGGCGGTTGGTGGGTGGTCAAGGTGGCGGGCAACTGCGTCTCGGACGGTGGATTAATAGTATAGAGAAATCGGGAGGGGTAAAGAGGCGTCTAAAAGTCGATGCGTGTCTAGCTGCAGCGCGATTATAGATTGTGGCGTATAGTAATAAGGCGCATGAGAACGAGGCGATGGAGACCAGTGTCCATGCAACAGCACCAGGGAAGCCAGGTGCGAGTGCGGCGCGAGAGGAGTGCGGGACTGGTAGAAAGACGAGGCTCTAGTCGGCTTGCATAGTCTGACTAGCAAGAGAGTTAGGCAGAGATGACGGGAAATGTGTTGTGCGCTGCGAAGGAGACTGCGCGACGTCGGGTCGCGGACAGGTGATCGGCGCCTGAGAAGAAACTTTGCCGGGCGCGTCAGGCGGTCGAAAGTGGCGAACGGAGCCAAACCAGGCGAAAGAGGAAGGAGTGGCTGCGAGACTGGTTGTGAGAAGAAGTAGGGTAAATAAAAGAGAAGAGGATGATGATGGAAGGAACGAGGAAGAGAGATGGACGTGGAATGGATGAGCACGAGGGTGGAAAGCGGGGGAGACGGGATGAAAGCTGCGACAGAGGAAGAGGACAGCGGACAGGTGGTAGCGAGGCTAGGAGAGACGAGGAGCAGCAACTGGGCAAGACAACTTGAGGTTGTTCAAAAAATGGAGGCGAGTTAGCCCAGAACAAGTGGGGAGACGAAGCCGTGGCAGAGGGTCAAGGGTGCGCTATTGCTGCTACAGGGTTAGCGGGATGGTGGCTGGGGCAAGCTTTTTAGGGGGTGGCCTTCTATTGGAAGGTACCTGCCGACGGGTTTTGGGGGGGTTTAGAGTGGGTTCGTAGCGCAGAATGGGGAGAAGAAATATTGTCGGGATGTCATTCAAGAGGTGCCCGCCGTAGGTAGTTGCCCAGGTAGGCAGGGAGGTGGGAGGCAAGCGCCTGCAGATGATGCATACCTACCTAGGTAGGAGGCATAGCCTGACGTTGATCGTAGCCTATACAGACGGAAGGAAAAAAAAATAAGGGAGGTACTCGTCTCCCTCCCCTTGACACTCATGAATTTTCTCATTCTTTTTTACATCAACAAGTCGTGGTATTTTTAGGGTGTTCGCAGCCTTGCCTTGGGCAAGGTATATTGTGATACCTGGCCACTAACAGGTAACCACCAGGGCTTGGAGAGACATTGGGGCGGTGGATGCCGCCAAACCTCTTGCCATCTGCGCCGTCAACCTGGCTAAAACTGGGGTTCCTCAAGTCGCTGTCGCGGTAATTGCCCCACTTGCCCTCAGTTTTAGCGTCCCACGTCGCTGTGTGTATTTCCACCTTGCTGCTTGCTCTGCCAACGGCAGGAAAGCACCAACGAGGCTTGGCGATCCGCGAAATAGCTTGTGGAGGACGGCTGGATGCAAAGAGGGGCTCAATCAGCCCGTTTTTAGCTCCGACCCCAGCGACCGCAAACTATCTCACTCTTTCTGGTCAAAAACTGGCACGCACGGGTTGGCGGGGAGGCTTCTGCTTCTAATGCTTCTGTTCAGTCTTGGCTCGCGGTGGGTTCCGTGCATCTTGCCCCAATGCTCATCTGATTTTAGCCTTCTGTCAAAGTTGTAACCGGCCCTTCCACTCTTCCGGTGTCGAAACGAGTCGTGCCGTGCACCATCTCATGAGCCCTCGAAATAGCGCGTGCCCGTAATGTCTGCCACACCAATTCTCAGTGCTCTGGCGACAACGATGCTCCTTGCCTCCCATGTGCAACTATGCAGCCGGCACGCGGCGCTCGGTCGGTTACTACTCATCAAGAATTTTCTCGTACACTGCGTTGCATCGTCGTCAAACGGCAGACTTGTGCCCCATGCCCTAGTGGACAAAGCCAAGGGCCGGCTGTATGCAAGGCAGCGCTGCTTGGCTGCTTCTGTCCACTGATACGCGCCACCACCCTGCACAATGATTATTGATAGCTACACGATGCAAGCAACAGGTCTGGAGGACCGGGACAACAAAGCCGGAGGCGAAATTCTGCACCCGCAACTGGTCAATGCTCTGCGGCGAACGGAGTCAAGGCTCAGCCCGTGAAACTGGTACCAAAGTACCCCTATATGCGGCGCAAGAGGGGGATAATCAAGTCCAGCTCATTCATGTATTGAATGCTGCACGCCGCACAACGGGTATTGCATGCTTGTAGTTCAACGCCACTTGGAGGCAAAAAAAAAAAAAAACGCCCAAACAGTGCAACTCTGTACTCCCTTGTTTCTCGGTGGCCTGCGATTGGTAATTAATTGGTCGTCGCTTGAAACCTGGCCAACTGCCGGGCCAAACTGTCTTGCTTATTACACTGGCCTTGTGGCCCATCCCATATTGCTCACCCTGCAGCGCATCAAACTCCATTCCTGCGATGCGGCGGCTGCATCTTGCAGCAGCATCCAGCGCCCGTTGTCATTGTGTCCAATACGGGAAATGCTCCGAATCATTGAAGCTGTGCATCTGCCAAAAATTGTTGCCAGATGCTAATTTACCAGTTCATATGGGTACATTCAATTCCAAGGCTAGGTACCGAGGTTGTGAGGTACACAGCACCTGTCTACTTACCTGCAGTTTCTCGTCTCCTCTTCAGTGGCGTGTTGCCCAAGCTTTGCAGTACAAGACCGACAACGACGACGACGATGACGACAAAGCTTTTTCAGACGAGGAAAAAAAAAAGAAAAAAAAAAGAAATAGGCAGCCGAGACACTTGACTTTCCTTATGTTAAAAACTGCCTAGAGGCTTCAGGGCCTTGGCGGCCGACACTACCGCCCTGCACCAGGTTCCTCATAAAGAAGCATCCATGACAGCTTTGCTTATTACATTGACAAGGGGGCTAATACTTGACCGTCCACAAACCCCCGAATCTGACTGGCAGTTCTGTTTTGCTCAAGCTTGTGTCTTAAGTTAGTCAAGCTCAACTGTCCTGAGCAGCCAGGCACCTCACTATCTGACCTCTACCTCTTGCCTCTTCATGCTGCCACGCTGCGTCGCATGCGTTATGGAGCACCAATAAAGTCCACCTGCATAGGCCTATGCCGCGTAATGGGGTATTCTCATTTTACTCACCCTGCAGGTTGCAAGTGTGACAACTGACATTGCTCGACGGTTCACAGTGCGCATGGCACTACGCGCTGTGGGATCGAGGATCAGTTCAAGTACAATAGCCAAGGGGCTGCTGAAGGCTGATCATCAAACCATTGCCGCAAGAGGCTCTCTGAACGGTCATCTTGTTTTGCTTCTTTGCTATACTTTTGAGGAACGATCGATCGGCAAAGTATCGACACAGGGAGACTTGCGTTAATAACAGGATTAACTGTCCCAGGTCTGTGGATGAGCTCCGCTGAGCGCTGGGGAAAGCGAGCGAGCAAGCCAGCACGGGCCTGATTACACGAGTTACACTGAAATTTACAAAGAGCATACACGCCACTCGAGCAGATGCCTCATCTTGGGTACACAAAGCGGTAGAGTTCTATGCATGATGGGTAGGATGAACATGAACGAATATCAAGACAGCACGAGGACACTTGGCTCGCTGCTCTGCGTGGATGCATGCATGGCGATGGCCTTCTGATGGCTACTTTGAACGGATCCCGCACAAGCTGACATGATGTGCAATGCAATGGTAGCAGCTTCAAATTCCGACCACGATCTGTTGCACTCTACTCTGACCGAGAGTTAGCGTGCCGTACTGAATGATGCATCCATCTCGCACGATATATGCGTCGGCTAGTTCGAAGGCTGCATTCTCCCCCTATATAACGCGTGTCGATATCGCAGCTCTCTCAACTCGGCCTCGAAGGCTGACCACAAGTCCGCCGTTGCAATTTGAAAGATTGTCCCGCCCATTGCGGCAAGGAGGTAAGACGGGCAACCCTCATCGCTGACCAAGTCTGGGGGAGATCGTCGGCACCCCACACAATCGACCACGGATCCAGAACCGCCGCCTGCTACCCACACTCTGGTCCAGCCCTCGCCGTTGAACCAGTCAGGTGGCCCCGACCAGAGGTCTGGTGACGGCGCATCAAACTATAAAGCCACAAAGCTCTCTAGTCAGCTGGCTGTGATGATTGAATTATCTGCTTCTCTGGTTGGCCCCTGCACTCTTCTAACTCCAATGTAGGCCCACATAGACCATGCACGCGGCTTCTGAGACGGTGCGAGTTGTTAGAGGCTTAGAATCGCGGCAGATGTGTCTCGGGGCCGTCAAAAAGACGGATGAAACAAATCTTCAGTCGACTTGCACTCCTTGAATACTATGGCTTTTTGCCACGGCAATCTGCCTTGGCGAAAGAGACTTCATCGAGATAGACAAATATTTCTAGGAGTCGCGTTATGGAGCGACTACGACATGGCGACTGTGCAAGACATTGGCTTCTTGCCCTTGTCGACCCTTGAACGCGTACGGATAAGTTGGCCTTGAGATGCTACATTGACTCTAAGTTTAGTTAGCCTTGTCAACTGCATTGTCAGGCATGATCCAGTGTGCCAAGAACGCTTGCAAACCACTCCCGCTGTCAATGGTACTAATAGAATCGAAGTCGAAATTCCGCTTAATACTCCGTAATGGTATGATTCGAATATTTCAATCACTTCGAGTCTTAAATGAACCCGACCAAGCTGCCTGGCGTGACTAAGTAAATTTTTAAGCGCCTTCTATCAAGCGCTGATGGGCCCTGTAAGTTAGCGACCTATCAGCGACCCCTGAATGAATATGACCAGCACACGTGACGCCGCAACAAGAAAAGTTCTGGGAGCTTTCTGGCTGAAGCATTTCCCCATTCACCACAGGCAGCAACAAAAAAAAAGCATGCTTTCTCTGGCCGGCATACGAAATGCCTGTCCGCAATGCTACAGAGCGTCTGTGGTGGTCTCGCGACAACACAGGGTTGATTGCCTAGGAATTACAGAACTAGAAAGATTGCGCCGACAAACTGCGACGCTCCCCTCCAGTCGTCGAACGACTGCAGCCCGACACTTTTCCACTTCACGAGGCCTAAACGATAGTTCGGCGACCGGAGAGGTGACACGACCCACTGAAAATATTGAGCAAGTGGTGCGCGATGCCAAACAACGATTTCGAGATACACTGCCCAAGGGCTACTTGAACGAGGAAGAATATCGCCTCTACGAAAGGTTATACGGCCCGCCGCTGCGCGAGACGACACCCGAAGATGTTGGAATTCCAGAGCATTCTGATATGGGGCGCGAGAATCCAGAAGGCGAAGGGATACTGCTTCGAGAGCTTGAGGGTGGCGAGTTCGAAGAAGTGAGCTATGACATGGCAAAGCAATCGGTGGAAGGCGGTGAGAGTGTGGACAACTTTGTAGTTGCGAAAGCCCGCGGATACGTTGATCTTGTTGCGCGAAGCGAAAGAGAGCGCATCGCCTTGGAACAGCTCCAGAATGATTTCGACGCAGCCGCGCGAGCACAGGAAGAAGCAGCCAATGCCACGGAAGAGTTGAAGCAAGACGGTGAGCTGTCCCATGGTACCGAGGGGGGGAGCTCATGGGCAGATGGAGACTACCCGACATACGAATCAAAATCGACGGGAGAAGCTGAACGATTTCATCCTTACACATTGGAAGGCCGCTTCCACGACAGCCCTGTGGAGATATTACTCCCCCAAGAGCGCCTAGTAAAGCCTTTACAGTCGCTCCTCAGACGAACGCACTTGGATCACGTCAGGACTGCTGCAGAGTCGGCATTCGGAGGCAGGGGTTTGCCGACATCCCCAGTGACCCCTATTGGACTGCGAAACGGCCACATGGGCGGAATTGGCCTACCGCCAGACTCCAGGCATATGACGGAGATTGAAGCAGATGCTTTCCTGGCGGCCTATATTCCAGGGGCCTACGCCAGCGCCATGGCAACGCTACGAGAAGTAAGAAAACGGATTGGCGGTGACTGGATCCAGTCGCGGCTGAAGAATAACGGACCGGGCTTGAGTGTGTTGGATGCTGGTGCGGGAGGCGCAGGTCTCGTCGCTTGGGAACAAATATTGCAAACGGAATGGGATTTGCTTGCCGAAAAGGGGCAAGTTCATGGCGACAAGATACCCGGCAAGAAGACTGTCGTTGTGGGTTCCGATCGACTGCGCGGGCGTCTCAAGACGTTTCTGGATAACACGACATTTATTCCCCGGCTACCTGACTACATGCACTCGGGTGCCATGAAGAGCGGCCAACATCTGGATTCTGGAGGCGAACCGCAAAAGCGCAAGAGCTACGACATCATTATTGCGTCGCACTTGTTCCTCAAGGAAAAGCAGGATCATTACCGACAAGCGATTTTGAACAACCTCTGGACGCTGCTGAACCCGGATGGTGGCGTGCTTATCGTCATGGAAAAGGCGCACCCGCGCGGCTTTGAAGCTGTGGCGCATGTACGAGACACGCTCCTGAAGCAGTTTTTGCTGCCACAATCTGGCGAAAACCCGATCAACGCAGACGACTTTAATCCAGCATTTCATCGGGAGCTCGAGGCCGGCCGAATTCTGGCGCCATGCACCAGCCACGGGACATGCCCCATGTATCCAGAGCCAGGCAAGAGCAAAGGGCGCAAGGATTACTGCCATTTCAGCCAAAGATTCGTACGGCCGGGCTTCTACAGCAAACTGATGGGCAACGAATCGCACAACCAAGGCGAAGTCGAGTTTAGCTACGTGGCCATCCAGAAGGGTGTGCGACAGGGCGAAGCGCAGAACAGCGAGGAGCTCGCCGACGAGGCATTTCGCGGCTACGAACAGGCCGAGGCGACACCCGACATGCAGACGCTGCCGCGCATCCTCCTGCCGCCCATCAAGCGCAAGGGCCACGTGACGCTGGACGCGTGCACGCCCGAGGGCCGGCTGGAGCGGTGGACAGTACCTAAGAGCTTCAGCAAGGTGGCGTACCACGACGCGCGCAAATCACGCTGGGGAGACCTGTGGGCGCTGGGGGCTAAGACGCGGGTGCCGCGACCGGCGCGCACGGGCAGCGGCGTGGACACGGAGAAGCAGCGGGCGATAGAGGCCAAGAAGGCGCAGCGCGAGGCGGCACGCGAGGGGCTGGGGACGGACTGGCAGGTTAAGACGAGGACGCGCCGCGGCAGCAATAGCCAGACGAGGAAGGCGGAGGAGCTGATTCGCCGGATTATGGAGGAGAACGAGGAGGAGAACGAGCAGGAGATTGACTTGGAGGTGGACCGGGAGCTGACGGAGCTGGACCGGCTCGCGGAAGCTGAACAACGGTTCAAGAAGTAATGTGTTTGGAGGTCTGCAGAGGGATTGTGTATCATGTTAACGCCAGTGGCGTACGACGATCATGTCCAAGTGTCTGTCTGTACAATTTACTATATAATACTGTTATCAGGGGAGAGAGTGCGGGGGCGGGGACAATGTATCAACAACCATGCATATGTACTTGTACGATAGCAAAAACGAGAATGGAGGGGGGGAGTCGAGATGGAGCTGGAATCACTGTATAGATAGGAGATGTTTAAAAAGAAACAACTTGATAATGGGATAAGAAAGAAAGATGTGCATCTCCGCGTATCTATCTACATTTAGCTTGGCGACTTTTTATTGGGCGTTGGAATTGACAAGGCAGTGATTGGACGCTGATAGAAGGAACCCCACAAGGCGCAATGGCGTCAACTGGGGCTCAGAATTGGTGATGGGCAATGAATGGGGCCAGACGGGACGACGAGGGTTGCTCATGACGGACCTGCATCGGGTGCTCGGCTGTATTTCTTGGTCGTTTGTAGCTTTATTTTGTTTCTGTCTCTATGATAAAAATTATTGAATTTTTTTCACCTGTTTCAATCGCGTTGTCGGTTGATCTGCTAGCGTGGCTTGTGTGCTCTTCTTATCAGTTACCTGTTACCGAAAACGTTAAAAATCCACCAAAGAGATTCGCATCTCGCCCCAGACGGGCATTTACACCAGCTTTGGCCCGCGCCCGACGACCCGACAAAGAGGCTTTATCTTTTTTTTTTCTCTTTTTTCTTCTTCTTCTCTCTCTCTTCTTTTCCTGCCTCGCCCCCCTCGTCAATTATTTTCCCCCTCTTTCTTCTTCCTTTTCTCCCCCCCAAAACACATCCACTCATGACATGGCAGAAGCCATGGATGGACAAGACACCACACCAAACGTCCTCCTCGCCGGCCTCGACTGCCGCGGCAGCGTCCACCTCGTCGTCGGCACCAACCCGCTCGCCGCCTCCCGCTGCGCCGCCTCCCTCGCCGCCGGCGCCCATCCCGTGCTCGTTGCCCCGGCGGACGCCTCGACGGACCTGCACTACGGGCTGCAGGCCAAGATTGACGACGGCAGCGTAAAGTGGGAGCGGAAACCGTTGGACGATAAGGATCTCTTTCGTCTGGGCAGGCCACAAGTTGGCGGCGTGGTGGATGCCGTGTTTGTGACGACGGGCACGCGAGAGACTAGTACGTCGTCTTCTCCCCCCCCTCCCCTTCATTTCTCCATGACCTGTCTTTTTTTCTGGAGGGGGGGTTTAAAGGGATACTGAAAGAGGAAAACAAGCGCTGACATGGCCAAAAACACAGACACCCACATCGCTACGCTGTGCCGCAGCAACCGCATCCCCGTCAACGTCGTCGACGCACCGGACCTCTGCACCCTCACATTGCTGTCCACGCACGTCGACGGCCCGCTGCAAATCGGCGTCACCACCAACGGCCGTGGATGCAAGCTCGCCTCGCGCATCCGTCGCGAGATTGCCGCCTCGCTGCCCGCCAACCTCGGCGCCGCCACTGCGCGACTCGGCGACGCCCGCCGGCGCATCATCCAGCAGGACTACTGCCGCGACACTCTTTCCCCCTCCTCCCCTTCCTCCCCTGATGAGGACGACTCGACTGGGCAAAGCGCCGCCTTTAACAAGCTCGTCACCCAAGACACCGCCGAGGAAATCAAGACGCGCCGTATGCGCTGGCTCAGCCAAGTCTGCGAGTACTGGCCGCTGAGCCGCCTCGCATCCGTCACCGACGACGACGTCGCCACCCTCCTCACCAGTTACCAAACCGACACGACCTCCTCCTCCTCCTCCCTCCCTTCTCTCAATCCCAACCCTAGCAAAACCCCCAAACTCGGCCGCCTCCTCCTCGCCGGCAGCGGCCCCGGCCACCCTGACCTCCTCACGCGCGCCACCCACCGCGCACTCCTTTCCGCCGACGTCGTCCTCGCCGACAAGCTCGTCCCCGCCGGCGTGCTTGCGCTGATCCCGCGCCGCACGCCCGTCTCCATCGCCCGCAAGTTCCCCGGCAACGCCGACCGCGCGCAGGAGGAGCTCCTCGCCGCCGCGCACGCCGGCGTCCTCGCCGGCCAGACCGTGCTGCGCCTCAAGCAGGGCGACCCCTTCCTGTACGGCCGCGGCGGCGAGGAGGTCGCCTGGTTCCGCGCGAGGGGCCTCGGCGACCGCGTCGCCGTGCTGCCCGGCATGACGAGCGCGCTGTCGGCGCCGCTGTTTGCCGGCATACCCGCCACGCAGCGTGACGTTGCCGACCAGGTGCTCATCTGCACGGGGACGGGCAAAAAGGGCGCCGCCCCCGCGCCATCCGAGTTTGTCGCCTCGCGCACCGTCGTCTTCCTCATGGCGCTGCACCGCATCGCCGGGCTCGTCCACGAACTCACCACTGCCGTGGAGCTCGAAGTCACGCCTGTGTCGTCCGAGAAGATGCCGCAAAATACCACCACCGCCGCCACAGCCTCCCCTCCCGCGACGATAAGAAGACTCTGGCCGCTGACGACGCCCTGCGCCGTCGTCGAGCGCGCCAGCTGCCCCGACCAGCGCGTCATTCGCACAACCCTCGCGCGCGTCGCCGAGGCTGTCGAGGAAGAGGGCAGCAGGCCCCCCGGGCTGCTGGTCGTCGGCGCGGCGTGCACGGCGCTCGAGGGCCCGCTCGGAAGGGGCAGGGCATGGGTTGTCGAGGAGGGCTTCCGCGGCCTGGATGGCCTGGACGGGCTCGGGGGACTGCAGGAGGCGATGGCGGCGGCAACGGGCGAGGTACCGGCTGCTGTTGCGGCATGAAAGAATAGGTAATGGAGATTGCGAAACTTTCTTTTGTTGGGAGGAGCTGCAAACTGAATTTGTAAGCCATGTGGCATGATGCATTAGAAAGCGATTGATTGGGGCTGTTCGGCGTTTGGTTTGCATGTCAACACACACATACACACAAGTTGGACTTGAACAATGGATTATATAGACTGAGATCAATGTTCCTTTTTCGAATGCCAGAATGCAATCTTCACCATGACAAGTTTAATCTCATTTACGATAAAGAGCTAAACTAGCACTCTCAAGAGCAAATATCTAACCGATAATCGCTGTCGACAAACAATGATACTTCATACTGGTCTGAACTTGATAAATACTCGAAAATGCGAGAATCGGAAATGTGATTCGTCAAATTGTGATGCCGTGCTGCGCCCATTATATATGCAAAGTCTATGCGGCGCCTTTCTGGCTGCTCGCCGTGTATCGACAAATAAGAGACCCTTGCGTCTATGCCACACACTTTCCCCAAAATCTCAAGTATATACATATAGAAAGTCGGCCATCGCCTTCGCCCAAGAAATGCAAAAGAATCCTGATCCGTTATAAAAGAATAAATGGTACAAGGAAGAAAGTCGCAAAATCGTGTCTACTCATCACCAAGTGAAGCTTTCTTCGATGAAATCGATGACGCTATGCCCTTGGACGGCGCGCACAGCAGAACGGACATCATCAGCAAGGCCACCTGGGCCGCAGACCGTCACGCACATGGCACCGATTTGCTCTTGTACTTCTTTGACAAGAAGCAGGCGCACATTGGGCCGACCGGGGAACATTTTGACGGTAGAGCTAGAGCTGACAATGTCACGAGGGTTTTGCGGTCGCGTGACAAAGACTTGAATACGGAGAACATCCTTGCGGTTGGGAATGCGAAGAATCGTATCCATATACGGTCGGACCCATTCTAGAGATTCGTACTCCCGAATAATCCAGACGAGCGTTAGCTTGCGGGTGGCGACGGTGCCAGCATTATAGCCGTCTAAAAGATGTCGAAGGTAGGAAATTTGATGCGTGATACCAGTTGCTCCAGCAAAGAGCACGCAGTGTCCATACGAGTCGAGACAGTGATGGCCTGCATACGGTCCCTCGAAAGCGGCCTTGATGCGGATGCCATGCACAGATCTACTTGCCCGATCAAGTAGTGTACGCGTCACGCCCGTGTGAGCTCCAATAACAAAAGAAACGTTAGTGTAGGCGTTGGCTCGGTCGACGGCGTTGAGCGGCTCCTTCTCGGCGGACATGGGCAGTGAGTGTGTTGTTTCGTGCTCAACCCAGGCAATGGAAAAGGGATGACTTTCCCAAGCCTTGATGCCCCAAAAGCGGAGATAGGCATGTGTGCCGGGTTCGATGTTCATGAAACGTGGCAGGCGAACAGTGACTCTGGTAACCTTGCAGGGCATTGCCTCGCAAAGAGCATCTGTGAAGCCCTTGTCGGACCAGTTAGCGTAGGTGAGGCGGACGACGCGAGCCAGACGGTCAAAGAGCCAGAGGATCACGACAGCAATGACCCAAGGCAGCTGCGGCAGGCCTCCTGTATCAACGGATGAGGAAGCGCAATGTAACCAAGTGCAGACGAACGCAACTAGAGCAAGAACAATGTGCAAGTTAAGAAAGGTTTCGTAGAAGGCGTGACGAAAAGGAGAGACGCTGAGGAAGAAGAGGGCAAGAAAGGCAACAGTACCGACGGCGCCGGAGCCGATGAAAAGCGTAGCGAAAATCCTCTTCTGCACATTGCGCCAGCCACCGTCAGCGACGACAGGAATGCACCAAGCAGTGACGTGAATAATAGTCTCGACGACGATGATGCGACCCATCCATCTGTGCAACAGGTTATAAGTATCGAAGCTGATTTTAAGGACGGCAATTAGCGGGTTGTTGCGGCCGGCCAAGATGATGAGAGGAACCATATTAACGACGGCGAGAACACCGGCTCGGCCTCGCAGCTCGGCACAAAAGGCCCATTTATTCTCGTTTTGCCAGTTGAGGATAAACATGTAGGCCACGTTACTGCCGAGATAGACTATGATGATGAACATATGTAATCGGGAGGGAAGAGTGCCAACGTTGACGGCGCTGGAAAGACGGAACTCGCGGTTGTGGCGCTTCTTCCAGAGAGGCGCGTAGATGAGGTTCTTCTTGAGACCGGGCATCCAGCTCCATTGCGAGGTTTTCCAATAGCCCTGCTTTTCTCTCGGTACGGACATGGCAGAGACCTGGCGTAACTTGGCCCAGACAATCTCCAAAAGTCTGATGGTCAGGATGATGACAGCCAAGCCGCCGAGAGTTAGCCAGAGAGCGTCCTTAACGATCATGTTCATGGGCTGATTGACTCCGTTTAGTGCTGTGTAATAGGGTGCTATTGTCGAACTGGGTTGCTCTACCTCTTCATCCGTGCGCATGTTGAAAGTGTGTGTTGGCGTGGACGCCACACCGGCGAACCGGTGAGGGTTAACGTTCATCTTGATCGAGGTGGAGGCGGAGGAAGGGAGGGTTGGCGCGAAGAGCAAAGATTACGTTAGAAGAGTTCAAGGATGAAGAGAAACCAGAGCCAAGAGGAGCCGAAATGCGGGCCTCCAAACCAGGGAGGCCGACAAGATGCTGATGAGCCGTGTGTGGGTGAAGAATCGTGACTGCCGGCGAGAACAAGAGATGTTCCGACAGGCTTCTTTTAAGAGAAGAAGGGAATCATGCGGCAGTGGGTCAGAAAATAGGGCCAAGAAGAGTAGTGCGAGTCGTTTTAGCCGGAGAGAGGTTGGCGTAAAAGGGAGGGTGAGAGGAATGCTCCCGTCCAGATGTGCCTATCTCCACAAAGGGTGCTAGTGAATCAAGGCAGGCGGGACAGGAGGTGGTGGGTAGTTTTTGTTTCCTTTTTAGGAGCTGGCCAGCAGTGTCGAGAATAATTAGAGTTTGAAAAGGTGGAATCTGAACGGAAGGGTGAATTCGAGAAATCGGCAAACGATGAGAGGGCCAAAGAATCGGCGGATGGGCGCTGCAGAGTAAAAGAAGTAAAAGGTTGGTGGACGAAGAGGGCTGCGATGCAAAGTGATGCGCAGAACAAAGGCGCCAGTTTCGGAAGAAGCCAAGAAAGAAAACAAGTTGTTTATGAGTTTGCGGTTTGTCGAGATGCGGAGGTTTCAGAGACGACGAGAAACGCAAAGGACGGCAGCGCAGAGACGCAGAGACGCCGTCGAGCAGTCAAACGAGTGGACGGCAATCAAGGAGGAAGCCTGCGTCGTAGGCGAAAAAGAGTGGCCTTCGAGGCCAAACAAAGAACAGAAGAGGGAGTTCAGCGTCGAGTGAATCAAAGTTAAGGGCCAGCCAGCGACGACAGGACAATGACGATCAACCCAGGGGGGGTGGGCTGCGTTGAGTTGCGACGGTTATTTGCACGCTAGCTCTGGGAGCGGGAGCGGGAGCGGGGATGTGAGGACCAGACGATGATGGCAATGTCGACGAGGTAGAGGACAGCTGGTAAGTAGTCGAACCGAGGTCGAAGTTGAATATATGTGACTAGCGTCTGAAAAGAAGAGGACGAGGACGAAAGGAGTGGATGAAGAAAGAAAATGAAGACGGAAGTATTGGTGATGAGGTCAGGTTAGAGACGAGGATGCGTTCCGCAGATTGTATGGTGGAGGTTGGCAAGACGTGTAGGTACCTGGTACAGTGGCTTTTGCAGGGGGGGATTTGGCCCAACCAGAGACGCGTGCCTGGCATTAAAAGCACAGGGGATACAGCGGGTATAGCCAGGCCCGCCATGCCGTGCCTCCACTCATAGCCTGCAATACTTACTGGAATAGTAATAGGTTGCTTTGCTTTCGGAGCTTGAGAGCCAAGGAATCTTGTTGACGGCTCTGACGGCATCTGGTGATGTGTCAAGATATGCTTTGCAAGTCTGTTACGAGCTCTTCTACGCTGATACTGTAACCCGCTACCTAGACGCTACCACCACATAGCGCCCCAGCCAAATGGCCCTTTGCTCCAGAATCGTGGCACAACAGATTGCAATTCGCATTGTCGACTGCCTACAAGGGCTTCATCAAACCCCAGCAGCCCTCCAATATGCCACCGACCTGGTTTGCGTCCATTACGTCGTTCAAAATCATGCAGAACTCATCTCGTTTGCCCCATGTCCGGTTCCTCTTTCGTCTGGTTTCTTCGTCCAATGCAGGGGCTTGTCGCATGCAAACAATCAATGCCTGTCTATCGCTCTCGCTTCTCTTGAGCCTCACCAGCAACAGCCAGGCAGACAGCCCATCGCCCACTGCCCACCCAAAAAACCCGACATTCTGAAACCCGCCACAGCGGGGCGCCATTCTGCAGGGGTCGTACCACCTTATTACTGGTATTATTATTTACGTATACGGGATCGTGTACATGTGTACGTTCGCAAAGTGGATGGCTTCCAGCAAAACAGCGAACCCAACTTGAACCTCTTCCTGTCTGCTGCGTATTTGCATCTGACTACTCTATTTAGACTACAGCCACAATCTATCAACCAACGACAAAATCCTACGGCTGCATTCAACTCGAATCAGTGTAGTCGAATGACATTCGTTCAAAACTTTCCCCTCCGTCGCGCCCGTTGGAACAAAGAAACGCCGCCAGCCATTCGCGCCCACGCGTTCCTCGAGTCCCGCCCGCTGCTGCATGTTTCAATTCGCGCTCAACCACTTGGCTGCTACTGGTTGAAAAGCATCACCTACAGAATTTTATCCAGGTCTCTGCCGTCTCAACCTGCCCTTCCCTCGGCCGCAAAAAGAGACCGACCCCTTGCATCGCGCCCAGAATAACCTCGTGGCCGTCCAACATACCACTGCTCCGCGGAAGACTCTTATACATTACGTCCTTGATGCTCATTAGCAAAGGACCGCCAAGCCCACACCTGTCACTTGGAAACGGCATGATGGCATAGGCATATTTTTTTTTTAATTAACTACCGGCATCGCACTGCTTATTTTTCGCTCGCTAATATTACTCAATCTGCAACAGATCCATGTTGAAAAACGAATAACGAAGATATAGAGACAGCTGTAGACACGCCATCCTGCTTCCACCATAATTTAGGCGTCCTCCAGCAGTTTCCGTTGCCATGTTACGTTTCACTACGCCGAGGAAAATGGCCAAGCTGCATTTCAGCGGAGACGGTGACACCTTCCTGTGAGTAGTTAGTAGGTAAGCCGCGGCACACTAGGCTGGAAATAGACGCGACGGCAAAGACAAAAGACCCCGTCACCCAAGAATAGAAAATGACGTTGAGAAAAGCACGTGGGCGATATTTAGCATACCGACCGACATTCCAGTTGGCGACTGGCTTCCAGCCATCGCCAGTCATTCGCGACATAATCGGCGGCGCCAAGCATTGCCCGGTCCCGCTGCACAGAGTGAGCCACGCAGAGACTCGCCCAAGGCGATAACAGTAGCAATCGTGTTATCACGGCATGCTTTCTGCGCCAACACATCACTCGACTGACATTTAGCATCCTGCTGCGATTTTTAGATACGAATTAATAGCTGATATCTTGGCTCTTAACACACAGGCTGTTCTTATGGTGGATGTAATGCGGCGCTTTTGTCACCTGTGCCACTCCAGCACGTCGAAGCGACAAATTTGTCAAATCATATGTCTTTTGTATTTTTCCGTCATACTGATGTTTTTTTTTTTTTGCCTAAATTTCAGCTTGTTTGAAAACAAGTCAAATTATGCAGAAGTCATGTTGCAGCGGCTGCAATTCACGCGGAACTAGGACATGTCGTACGGCAAAGCTGCAGGACATCACATGATGACATTGTATTCTCTTTAAAGAGGTGGCAGTGATTATTTATCTCTCTTTGTTTCTTTTTCTGTTTTCTGTTATAATATTTTTGGTAACTTATCTTTGGAGGCAATGGTCCTACATCTCATATACACCAACATTGTAGCCAGGTGCACTCCATAATGTATGCCTCAGGCATCCACTCCGAGAATTGATCGCGCTAGCTCTCTGTGCCGAAGTGATCCGACAGCTTCCCAGCCAAGAAGCCAATTCAAGACTTCGTTCCCCCGCCATTGAACAATCCACCATGGGGTCCAGCACATCGAAACCAGAGCAATTGGGCTACCAGTGGAAGGCGTACGTACTGATTTACCTTTCCTGGGCTTTTGCGATACCCGCATCTCTTGAAAAGGCCGACCAATGCTAACTACATCATCTCCGAAAACAGCTCAGGGACGCCGGGCGTTTCCATGCCCGTCCTTGACTCCCTGCAGTCCAGCGCCGAGGTACGAGCCGTGTGCCAGATGCCTGATTTCTCAAAGAAGGAAGCCCAAACTGACGGGAGAAAAACATAGACCGACGCCTCGCGTGCCAAGCTGCTCGAGCAGCAGATCCACGCCCGCGTCGCCGACGAGCTCAAAAAGCTGCAAAAGCGCGAAGCAGAAGCCCTCGCCGCCGCCCACGACAAGATTTCCGCCGCCGCCGCCGCCGCCTCCTCCAAGCTGACCGACAAGGCCGACGACAGCAGCAGCAACGGCCCGACCCGCTTCACCGTCGGCAAGCAGGTCGACGCCCTCCGCAAGAAGCTCGAGGAGCGCAAGGAGGTCCGCGCGCTGCCTGACGACGTCGAGGCGGCGCGCACAAAGGTGATTGAGTGCCTGCGCGCCAACGACCGCCGGCCGCTCGACTGCTGGCAAGAGGTGGACGACTTCAAGGCCGAGGTCAAGAAGCTAGAAAAGTCCTGGGTCGACAAGGTCGTGTCGTGATGGCGCAGATTTTGCAAATAGAAAACGAGAGGTGATTAATTCATGGGTTCATTGTTGAGGGAAGAATGTGCGTGCATTTTTGTTTTTTTACTATGGCACTCGAGGGCCCTTCAACTTGCACGGGGGACTTGGTTTTTTGTGTACATTACGAATATGGGAAGCGGTAAAAGCTACATAGACGAAAAGAGAGAAGGCTACCATCAAAATTTAGTTGGTATGTGAAAATCTATTTCAGAGGTATCACAAGTAGGCTTCTTCTCGATCGACTTCGTCTACATGCCTATTCGAATGAGCTATTCTGTCTCTGCCTGCGCATCGGCTCTACATTCACCAACTAATGGGTGATTTGAGTGATCTGGCATTTCCCTCTATCACTATTTCCCTTTCATCCCTCAGTGGTGGTAGAAGGCATACTCCATCTCCCGTTATATGCACAAAAAATAACACAGTGCGCTCCATCAATGTTGAACTGTTGATTAAGCCCATTTCCTTTGACGTATCGGCTCACTTCATCCCATCGTCCCTGTGAGATCTACATCCGGCTGCTCCTCTTCCGCCCTCCGCTCCGCCTGCCGCGCCGCCTTTTGCCTCAAGCCCTCTGCCCGCATCCTCTCTCTCCGCGCCGCCGCGTCCTCCCACGCCCCTCCAGCCGGGTTCCTCCGCGGTCCCGCCATCCGCGCCGTCGCCGCGCCAAACGCCGTCTCGAACCGTTGGATGCGCTTGGCATTCTCCGCGAAGCGTGCGGCGCCAATCGTCATCAGCGTGTCGAGGTAGCCCGGCGGCACCGTCAGCCGCCGTCGGCGCCCGTCGTCCTCGGCGTAGCCCAGCAGCGACTCGAGGCCTAGGCCCATGGAGCGGACGGCGACCATGGGCGTGGCGGGCTCGCTGCTTGGGGACACGAGGCTGACGGCGCCGGACTCGCGGAAACCGGCGTGGAGGGCGCAGCGGAGGAGGAGCTGCGCGTGGGCGGGGGAAGCGGTGAGGACGTGAAGAATCTGGCGGGTTTTCGTCAACATTGGATCATAAACGTGAATCACTTTATAGCCCAATGGGGAGGATGAGAAGGTGTTGCGTCGTCAATCTGTATGTTCACTCACCATGGGTTCAAACTTGAAGTGAATCAGTCTGCGCTCCGAATTACAACCACCAAGGCCTCCAGTAGTATCCAGCAGCAACGCATCCTCCTGTTCTTCTGTAATGTCCAGTTCCTTTGCCCAGTCCACCACCACGCCCTGTCCGGCCAGCGGATGCGGATCGTGCGAGACGTACAACCACGTCCCGCCACCGCCTTTACCGCCAAGACCGGCTACTGTCTGCACAGCCACTGCCGGCTGCATCGATCCCAGCCCCTCGCCGTCAGTCACATCATCATGGTCATCCTCCGTAGCCGTCGTCGCGGCCGCCGTCTTGCGCCCCTCCACAAAGACGCTCACGCGGCCCGCGCAGCTGCTCGTCGTCACAAAGCCCGCCGCGGCGTTAATCTCGGCCAGCAGCGGCCGGATTCCCACGTCGACAGTGCCTTTGGGAGAGGCGTCTGAGTACTCGGCGTCGGGGACCGCGAGCTGCTCCAGGATCTTGAGCTTGCGGGCCTCAAAGGCGGGTGCCGGCGAGGGCAGCGGCGATGATGCGGACATTGTTGTTGTTATTGTTGTCTGTGTGCTGTGTTACAGAGACCGGTTGTTTGCTTTGGCCCCTTTCATTTCTGGGGGATGTGATGTGGATAGGCATATGGCATGATGATTAAGTTGAAGTCGAGTGAGATGCAGAATTTAGAGTGGGGTTGGCGACATGAAGGTGATGATGAGAGAGAAATATGAGCAACACCTGTGATTTATTCACTGCAAACATGTAAATTGAGTCTCGAAAAAAAGAACCTGAAAGACGAAATGTAGCGTCTTATTTTTGTTGGATCGTTGATTACTGTTGGCGGGCGAATGTCCATCACCTCGCAATCTCTAGTACTACCCTAACATTTTCTTGTGTTGGTGATGAAACAATTCGCCACAGCAAGGGCAAACATACCAAAACAGTTCACTTTATCACAGTAAACGCAATTTATATCACGTGTATGTACACAGAGCCATGGTATACATATAAGAAGAACCCCAATCCATTCGACACATGCTACTCGAAGCCACAGCATCTTCAACCAACAACCTCTTTGTCCAGCAGCATATCCCACGTCGGCTTCGGCAGTCGATAATCCGTTTCTTTTAGATAGCGCTCGTTGTATCTATCGACCGCCATCTTCTCCGCCACGTATCGCCGTGCCGTCAGCTCGATCCGCGGCCAGTCCAGCACCGCCGTGCCCACGATGCGGTCCTTGCTGCCCGTGCTCGCCAGCCGCCCGAGCACCTGCGACGCCCACACCTGCGAGTCGTAGCCGTCGTGCAGCGCCCTGTCGATGGCGCCGGCCGCGGTCGAGTCCGGCCGGGGCGTGCTGCGCATGAGGTCTTCCAGACGGCCCTCGTGTTCCACCTTGGCAATCAGGATGCGCGCGTACATGCGCGCGGCGGATCCGACGTTGGGGAGATGGACCACGGCGTACCGCCAGAGGAAGATGTCGGGGTCCTCGGCCGTCCCCAGATGCGTGCGCTCGACGTAGTATCGTTTGCCCGAGTTGCTGACGGCGTCTTCGTGCTTTGGCCCGATGAGGAAGCCCCAGCTGAAGCTGCTCGTGCGTGCGTGGTTAGGGTTTGCCAGCTCTTGAACAGACTCTTGATTTGCAGACTTGGATTCCGCTTGGCCAAATACCTTTCTTTGTCGTCTGGGGCGTCCTCATTTGGGTAAACAGTCACGTATAGGCGTTTTTTGTTTTTGACGACGTATAAGTGAGTTTCTTCCGGTGTCTGGTTGGAGGTCTCATTGGACGCCATGGTCGCTGGGTCGTGGATCGGTATGCTGTTGACATTCTACAGGGCGAATTGGGGGGGCTACTTATCATTCTAGGTTAGAAAACAGGGCTGTTCGATTTTTGGGCACAAGTATCAATGGTGTCTGTATCATGTTGGACGGCAGCGTTGCGCAAGGTGGCTATGGTGTACATATGAGGCATGATGGAGGTGGTGATATGATGACAACGACAGCAACACGCAATATTATGGCCTGATTAAATTTGATTTGAAAATTAATTCTGCCTTTTAAAGTGCATCATGTAAACCGGGCAAAAAAGAAGTTATTCACATGGCAGACTCGGGAGTAATAGCCGGTGATTAATAGAGGCGAGCTCAACTGCGGGGTCATGCGGTCACTGGCCAATCTGGCTCGACTGTCCAACCTCACTTCTACTTCCACGTCAGTGCCTAGTTCATCTCATGATGCATAACGGACAGGTGAGTTTGCTAATTTTTGTTTCTTTGTATATAAATGCAGGCCATCTTATGTATCTGATTAATCTAGTCTCCTTGCCGCAGCAGAGGCCCCTTTTTTGTGCAGCAAACACCACCGAGGACGATAGGCCGGAAAATTCAAACGCCAAACAATATGATTGAAAACGAAAGCGGTCTCAGCCGCGTCAATACCCATGCTGTGCAGCCATGAAACACCAAAAAAAGAAAAGAAAAGAAAAGAGTCTCGAAGAAATCGCCAGAACCAACATGCCAAATGCTCTCCATCAAATTCATTACATGACCGCTTTTGCAGATGCTTTTTCATCAACCATCTCAACGGCCACTGCGCCATTTAGACGGAAATCTGCGGGCTGCCCTCCATTTCCTTGAGGAATTGGGTGTAGCGCGACTTTTTGTTGTGGATGCCGCACTCGGTCTTGGACTGGCCCTTCCAGCGGCCTGCACGCTCGTCCTCGCCGTCCTTGACGGGGACGGTCGAGTGCCAGTCGCCGACGGACTTGTAGCCCTGGTCGAGGAGGGCGTTGTAGGGGACGTTGTTTGCCTTGATGTAGTCGTTGACCTGGGAAAAGGACCAGGCGGCGAGCGGGTTGATCTTGATGATGCCGCGCTCCTCGTCGAGCTCGATGATGGGGATGGAGCCGCGGGCGGCGCCCTGGGAGCGGCGGCGGCCGTTGAGCACGGCGGCGACGTTGAGGGTGTCGTACGCCCGCTGCAGGGGCTCGACCTTGACAATGTAGTCGTACATGTCGCCGGCGGTGTGGTAGAACTTGTCGCCGTAGGTGGCCTCGAGCTCAGCCGGCGTGTCGGCGCCGTCGGGCTTGAAGACGTGGACGGGCACGTTGGGATAGCGAGCCTTGACGCGCTCGACTAGGTCATACGTCTCGTCAAAGTGGTACAAGGTGTCGAGGAAGATGAGGTCGACGGTGCGGGAGCTCGGGCTCTCGGCCTGGATCTTGGACAGCATGTCCATGGTGACGAGGCCCGTCAGGCCAAAGGCGGTGGACTGGTACAGGTTGGGGAACATGATCTTGCAGAAGCGGAGGATGTCGATGGGGTGCATCGACTCCATCTGATTGTTGAGGTACTCGATATGGGACTTGCTGAGGCAAATGAGGGGTGAGGACGAGACAGGCTTGACAGGGACCTCGCCATCCTGGCCCGAGACGTATCCCGATTCAATGTCGTGCTTGTCCATCTTGTCCTCGTGGAAGGATTGGGGTGGGCTCTGTGTCATGATGAATGATGCGAGTATGACGACGATCACAGAAAGGAAGGATTCAGTGTATCGAGCCACGATGTCTTTGTGGTGCTTGTTTTGGGTGTGTAAGCGGGTTCTGAGCCGGAGGTGAGTTGGCTTTTAAAGCGGGATGAGTTGTTTGTTAATTTGATGCCGGCAGGATCTTTCCGAGAAGAGATTTATAAGAAGAGTGTTTATAAGCGCTACGATGCTGTTTCACAAAGTATGAACGGGAAAGAAAAGAAAGAGGTTGTTTACGGGATCAAAGGTATGAAAGAGAGGCAGCGACAGGCCGTGGGATTTGGGGGGGAAGCGTAACCTGACTAATTATGCGAAAGGGGTGGGCTTGTTTTGTCACGCTGCCCTTTCCACCATTGCGTCTTTTCCGTTTCATTATAATCCAGCGAGTTCTGCCCGAAAACCGCGAAAAGTTGGCAGGCGGTTTGTGTGTCGGAGCGCCGTCTTAGTTTTTTGCGTGGTGATGGAGACTGATCACGACATCGACGCCATTGCTTCCGCGATGCGGAGCGTGCAATGTGATTGGTCGGCGAGGAGCCGGTCGAGGGTCGTCGGCAAGTCTCGTCTACTTTCATGCTTGACCATGACGACTAACAGGATCAGGTCTCGGTTACTTGATGGGGCTTTTAGCTCAAGTTTAGTTGGAGCCGATGGCGGCCAAGGGCTGTGTTGTTGCCTGAATGAGCCAATGCAATTAAGATTAGAAATACTTGCACCTGGAATCAAGCTCGTCATTGCCCTTGCCCCCGGACGATGATGGCATGACGGAATCCTCCCCCCGCGTCGAGGGCCATTGCCTTGTAAGTTGTCAGTCAGACTCAGCACAAGATGCAACTGCGCAACACAACCCGTCGTGTCTCGCATCATCGGCACCTGCAACGCACCGGTGACCGGGGAAGCCGATAGCCCGCCCGACGAGCCGCGGCTCTGCATGCGAGCGTCGCAGCGACGGCCAGGTGCCGCCTAAACTCAGCCAATGCACAAGATTTCGACAAAAAGATGGCACGCCATTGCGCTAATAATGCCATCTCTCATCAGTCCTATTACGCGTGCGTTGGTGGCGGTAGTTGTGGTGGGTGGTGGGCTAGAGGGCAGGGCCTTGGCCCTCAAAGAGAACGGACCCGACCAGCGACCAGAAGGAGGCCAATTCGCATAAATAATATCACTCTAGCTCACTCGCACGCAATAGGTAACTAGGCCTTGTTCCTCCACTTGCTTCTGCCCTCTGGGGGAAGAGAGGCGGGGATGATCGGGGCTGGTCTCGGGCCGTCGCTCATTGTACACTGCACTCTGAATGATTCAACGGTGATATTTACGAGCAGAAACTGAACAGAACGTTCGTGGTACTGTCGTTTAGTCTCACACAACCCTTGATAGCAGTCCTGTGCGTGTGCCAACGAGGAGCTGGCTAATCAAACCCGAAACAACTAGACTCACTTCGCCAAATAACGGAAAAGGGCATCGAAAGTTTATTGTCGGCAAAATATAATGAATGATTACTCTACTCTATTTCGCCCCGACGGACCAGAAAACAAAAAGTAGAAGCTTATATATTGCTGCATCGAGTCTGGAATATCGTGCTAAAGGCAATAGTCGACCGCTAAAGATGGCGCCGTGCTTCATGACTTTCCGTACAAACTATCCAGAACTACCTAAAACAATTGTTTGTTTTTTAAAAAATCTCCGTCCTGTAGCTAACCAGAGCATACCAAAAAGTACGCTTCATTCCTGCCCGGCACCCCTCTTCTGATACCCGCGTCGATTCTTCTTGGTCCGCACCCTCTTAGTCGGCGGCGGCTTCTCAACGATGGGCTTAGGGACCCTGAGTTTACCTTCTGGATGTTCAAAGACATATAAATGTCTTTCTTCCAGGCTCAAAGCTTCAAAACGGCGGATTTTTTCCTCCCATGCCAGTTTTCGTTTCCTTTGACCTGCCTCAAACGTCCTACCTAGCCTTTCAAGCTCGGCACAACGACGCGCCAATGTTAGATTGCTATTCACACAGGCGTCCCTTGAAAGAGGCGCGTTATAAAATGTGACGGCCACTTCCAATGCATCCATGGAATCATGGCACACGGTGGCAGTTCCGCCGCCGGCAATGACGCGAACTTGCGGGCGCCACCACTGAGTTCCCGCGATCGTTGTACTGTCCTGCTCCATGGCCTGTATTTGGGTAGCCCTACACGTTCGATGCACGAATTCTTGTGAGTGGTACCAGAAGTCTTCCAAGTCTTCTATGTGGGCCCAATTCAACCTATGGTGGAAAGTATCATCTTGAGAGTGAAGTTTCGTAATGTCGTAGAGCCATGTGGTCGTCTCAATACGTTCGGAAAATCCACACAGCGATGCCAGGGTCTTGCCGCTCAAGAATTCAGCCCAGAAGTGTATATTGCCGTAGTAGACTTGGCGGAAGTCCCCATTTTCAAGAATCACAGTTAAATATGTCAAGACTATGTAGCTCAGCCGCGTTAAGTACGCCTTGGTCTTGAAGAACTGATCGTCAGTCATTCCGAAAAAGCAATAATCTTCGAGACATGTCTGCGGGACGGCCAGGTGTTGCAGCCTCGGAAGGAGCTGCAGTAGTCTCCAAAACTCGGGCAAGCATCGGGCATTCCACGAGAAGTCACTCGGACAGTCCTGCCCGTTGTAACCTTGGCTTCGAAGGCACACGCGCGGATCGACGGCTTCTGCCTTAAACAACGACATTATGCTGACGCCGCGGATGAGGGCTCGCGTGCCCGGCGAGGTGGCTTCCACGCACGCGGCGAACTCGGCCGCGTCAAAGAAGCAGAGGCTCCCGCGCGACCAGAGCATATGCGCTGCGACGCTGAAGATGTGGCGGTTGGTGCGCAAGAGGTGGATACCGCGGCGCTTGCCGCAGTCGCACGCCGTCCATGTTTTGGCCAGGTAGAAGGTTGTTGGGACCATGCCCATGGTTCTCCAAGGGACCTTTATCCGGGGCCCGCGCTTGGGGACGGCGTCGACGACGACGCGGTGGCTCATGAAGGGCGGCTGGTTCATGACTTGTTGTGTGAGGGGGCAGAGGTCGCATCCGCCACGGTGACGACGATCCCAGAGGTTGGGATCGCTGAGAGCGTACTCGTAGATCCGAAGTTGTACTTCGAGCGGCAGGTTGAGGAGATTGATCGACTCCTGCCGGAGTTGGGGCAGGGGAAGTGATTTCATAGACGCCATGGCCAGCGGCACAGTGCATACGTGATTGTGAGCAAGGAGAGCGAGGATCAGAAGCTGATTTTTTGAATGTTTGATAAAGCTGAAAGAGTTGATGAGTGGTTAGTGAAGTAGCTGGTTGCATTCTGTCGAGACATCAAATCGCCTGTATGTTGCCTGGTGGGAATGGTTTATGTACCCAACAAACCTAGGATGTTTTTGTTTTGTTTGAGTTGGCAACTTTTATGTACTGTGGACAAACTCAAAGATAGAGTTTTTATTGCATTTGCGAGCGTAGTGCGATGGCGGCGGCGTACTGGCGGCTGCAAGATTTCGGGGAAAGTGTCACAGCGGAATGCAGAGCGCCTACCTGCTCTTTAATGCCTGTATCAACTTGAAGACGAGACGAAGTATTAGTCACCGGGAAGCGTAGTGTACGAAAGAGAGTAATGAATCTTCCGAGGACAATCTTGCTGCAACTTTACGCAGCGGGTGTTGTAGTAGCAAGGCAGAACGCCACTTTGCCTAACCAAAGTCACAGCTTGAATATTTAATAAAGGAATGTATGATGACCGACAGCATTGATAAATTGAATAAAGAAAGGCGAGCAAACATGGGGAAAATGCGAGGAAAACATGGCGTTTGTACCTCTAACATCCATACTGTACCTACCTAGGTAGTATTCTAACTAGTTGGTGTGGTTGACTGATGACACTCGGGCAGCCAAAAGGATGCAATAGAAGGCCATCTAAAGGAAATACGGACTTATGTAGAAGTCGGGAACAAATTCAACAGCACGATTTGGTTAATGACCTTGTGGCGTCAAATACAAATACAAATACAAATACACCCCTTTGGAACAGAGTCAGTGGGCGATGATTCCGGGCGGGTGGGGAGCGCTTGTCAAGGCCGAGCAGTGAGCGAGAGGCTTTTTATTAGGCCGGCCCAAGTCTGGAAATGCGTATTCAGAGCAAAGATACAGGGAGTAGGGAGCATAGATCTGCGCCTTTTGAGTTCGTCTCATCTTGATTGCCATTTTTGGTCTTGTTGCATTACACCGACAAAGTGGGACAAGAAATGGAGCCCAGATCTGCGTCTGCTTTGCCTGACTGAAGTATATCAGCACGGATTTAATTATTATTAAATACAGAATAAAAAGTTGCCAACGGTCAACCTGCTCCGGATTCGGGGCTATGACGGCCTAGCTCGGATCAAGGAGAAAATCTGCGTCATATCTTATTAGTCCTCCAAGATTTGCACATTTCATTTCCAGCCTTGTGTAACCTGCAAAAAGCAAAAAAAGGGAAAAAAAAATGAAGATGAAAATGGAAAAGAAAAACTATTGACCTCAATCAAGAACTGTGCAAATTGGCAGCTGCATCGCGGGGTTATCAGACCACAAACCATTTGTTCTTTCTCTACGCACAGTGGGGCCGCTGCATCTGACCTTGCGCCTCTCCCAACGACCCCAAGTCTCTGAATACCCTCGTCTTCCCCTCTTCTCGGTGCCCCCTTTCTCTGATTTTACGTCGCCCTCTTATCTCTTGACTTTGTCTTCTTCTCTCTCTTTTCCGAAAAGAAAAGGAAAGTGAGCTCAATAAAGCAAATCTGTACGAGTGAATAAAATACAAGAGAAGAAAACAAGATCAAGGAAACCACGGAAAAAAAACCACAAGAATGCAAAAAATGGCGGAGCCAACGAGCTCGTCTAAACCAGCCGCTACCAGGCCCCAGCTCACCAGCGCCATGCGAAGCAGCTCATATCTCAGTGACCACCAGCAGTACCGCCGTGCCAGCCCGCGCCAGCCCGACGCCCACCACCAGGGCATCGACACGGTCCTCGAGTCCAGGAACCCCGGCAGCCCGACGACGGCGACGCTGCCCTTTCGCGGCATCCCCTCCGAGGACTCGCCGCCCACCATTGTCGAGAGCGGTATCGACCACAGCTACGCGCACCACAACTGCGCGCCGTCCGCCGGCCAGCACACAGACCGTCTGGTTGTGACGCTCTTTTACAAGGGCAGCAGCAGCAGCAGCAGCCATGGCCCGACCTCTGCGGACGCGGCGGCGGCTACTGCTATTGATGCGCGGGCCACCAGCACCGCTGCGGCGACGGTCGCGTCCAGCACGGCCTCGAGGTCGCTCGACGGCAGCACCGACTCGCTGCCGGCCAATATGGCGCCGACGACCAGCCTCGACGACTTCCCGCTTGAGCCGCCGACGACGGAGCCCGAGCACCTGGACCACCTGTACGGGTCCTACGTGTCGCCGCTGTGCATCACCTCGTTTCTGCACCTCATGTCGAGCTTTCCGCTGCCCGACGGCGCCGACGAGCCGCACTCGTCGCACCGCTGCCTCGACGACCCGGACGCGCCGCGCGTCGTCGAGCTGACGCTGACGCCCGCGCCGTCGCCGTCCTTTCTCTCCCTCGCCGAGCTGCGCAAGCACGAGATGATCTACCGCTTCGAGCAGGAGTGGAACGTCGACGTCGTGCTGCAGCGCGACACCGTCTGGCGGCGCCACCCGCGCCTCGTCGTCTTCGACATGGACAGCACCCTCATCACGCAAGAGGTCATTGACCTGCTCGCCGAGGAGCTCGCCGAGCCCGCGGACCTCGGCGCCCGCGTCGCCCGCATCACCCACCGCGCCATGATTGGCGAGCTCGAGTTCGAGGCGTCCTTTCGCGAGCGTCTCGCCCTGCTCAAGGGCCTACCCGCCAGCATTTTTGAGCAGCTCCGCCCCGTGCTCCGCGTCACGCCCGGCGTGCACCACCTCATCAAGGCCCTGAAGCGCCTCGGCGTCAAGACGGCGGTCCTGTCCGGCGGCTTCCAGCCGCTGACGGCCTGGCTTGCCGCCGAGCTGGGCCTCGACTACGCCTTTGCCAACAACGTCGTTGTCGGCGCCGACGGCAGGTTGACTGGCGAGGCCCAGGGCCTCATCGTCGGCAAGGAGCGCAAGCGCGACCTGCTCGTCGACATTGCCGCCAAGGAAAACATTGACCTGTCCCAGACGGTGGCCGTCGGCGACGGCGCCAACGACCTGCTCATGCTGGACAAGGCCAGCCTGGGCGTGGCGTGGAATGCGAAGCCCCGCGTGCAGATGGAGGCCGCGGCACGTCTGAATGGCGAGAGTCTGCTGGACCTGCTCTACCTCTTTGGCTTTACGGCTGAAGAGATAAAAGCACTGATTTCGTAAATAAACAAGAAAAATAACAGATGTTGTGAGGTTGTACATTTGAGGCGTGGTGTTGGGGCTGCAACAGGTGATTGAATCCGAGTCGTCGAGACGAAAACGAACAATGATTGACATGGGCCCTTGGAACAGACAGACAGAATGGAGAGAGGGGCATGGTGGCATTGGGACGGTGTTATGAGCCGGTGTTTTCTTCTGCTAGTCGTTTAGAATTTGACATGATGCAACGTATGCTGTAAATATGACTTTTGAATTCACTCTGTGGGCAAAGTCGACCACGTCTCCAGACGCAACGACAACCAGGCCGGCCGGCTTCTACTGTCCATGTAGTACGGAATATTTTTTGACATGATTGTTCTCTTTTCTTTCGCCAAAAATGTTACACAACTTTACAAAGTCTGTCCAAGTCCCATGGCCATTGGGCAGTATTCCCACTCTTCTTTGCTTATGCTCTCTCTCTCTCTCTCTCTCTCTCTCTCTCTCTGCTCTTCTCACTCTTTCTATTCGATCCGACTTTACGCAGCAGCTCCTCTAAGGATAGCCGTCCTTGCCCCACTTGTTGTACTTGTCGTGAAACTCCTGGGTGAGGGTGACATTGGGGACGATGACGGTGTTGACGGCCGAGGGCGCGTCGCGCGGCTCGGCGCTGGGGTCGCCGCCAGGCTGGTACTTGTACTTTGCGTTGTCGCCCGACTCCCACGGCGCGCTGCCCTTGGTGACGTGCACGCTGGACTCGGAGGTGGACGAGGTAGGGTTGCGGCCTGAATACGTGAACAAAGCGCGCACTGGTCAGTTTCGGTCGTTTTTTTTCTTCTCTCTCGCTACGATTCTCATTGTTCGCGAAAGGGAGGGGGGGAAAGCTTACCGAAGTAGAAGCCGGCGCCACCGAGAGCAGCGACCATGACACCACCGAGGATCTGCAGTTTCCGCACGTTAGCTCTCCATGTTTCTTTACATCTCTCTGCCAATGAACCAATTGAGCTTGTAGATGCCCGTTTGCGCTCATGTGCCGGATAGTGATCAATCGGGCGTAAGTCGTTTTGCCCTCGATCGGATCAACGCGGCGGCCAAGGGCGGGAAAAAAAGGGACGCACCATTGTCTCGGGGTTGCGCTTCGACTCGGCTTTGAGGTTCTGCTCCGCCATGCGGCGGGTCGTGGTGGAAAAGAGACGACGGGCGACGTTGGAAGCCATTGTTGCTGGGGCGGTTCTGTTCCTGTCTCTCTTTTTTGTTGTTGTGGTTGCGGTGTTTAGGGATGGGGGAAGGAAATGACGTTGTCGACAAAAGCTCGAGGGCCCAAAAATGCTTAGCACGCTCTAACCGGCTGGGCTCATTGGGTGCTTTGTAGGTAGGTTTTTGTGCTGTTTGCACGCCAATTGGACGTGGGGAGCTCCCGCGAATCACGTGCACGGGAATCAGGTCATTGTGTAAACGTTGGATCCGGGTCATACCGGCTTTTCTGGATCATGCGTAATTACTGTGTAAGAATAAGAAGCAGCAATTTTGGCAGTAAACTTCTTTTCTTTTCTTCCAAAGCAAATTTTACTTGTACAAAAGGACCAATCTGCAGGAAAGAATCAAGACTCCACAATGCCCATCAGGGGGCGATTGCTATCGAAATCATACACCTCACAAAAGGCATGCATCATAATTAGTGACCATTTACGTGGTGGCTGATTACTATTACTGGGCATTAGTCTGTACCGCTTAACTACTCTAGATGAACACGTACACGCCCACTATCTTGATCGTCCGGGTATTCTATCAGTACATCGTGCGGTAAAAAGACGCTCGATCTTTGATGGTAAACAAATAAAGAAGCGATGGTGCCAAGAACAAAAACGCTAGCTCGACGAATGAAGAACAACTCGGCTTCGTTCAAGTGAGAAAATAAAAGAAATAGGTGGGATATAAAGAATGAACATGATTATTGGCGGCTCTCGCCACGGAGAGTGACCGGTCCCTGGAAGCCTTGCGCGTCGCCTTGGACAGCATTGAGCTCCATCCCCTGAGAGTTTTGACGGGGACGCAGGTCACGGCGCAAACCTAGGCGCTGATCGCCGTGTTGGTAGTTGCCCTTGAAAGTGTAGTAACTTGGGCCTCGTGGGCGGCAGAGTACCGCAATGAAATTTTTGAATAGGTTGCCCTGGCTAAAAGGTCGATAGCGCTCCTTCTTGTCAAACTTGTGCGAATTGACATACTCTCTCGTTGTCTCGCCGCGGGCGATCCAAAACACATGGTAGGCAAGCAAAGCAAAGGGATAGCAAAATGCCAAGGCAGCGATGATGACGAGAGCAAAAGGAGCTCTAAAGTGGTCAATGGCTTGGGCAAAGGTGATATCTTCGCGACTGCGGTAGATGAGAATCTGAGCCAGGCTAGTGCCAATAAGGAACAGCGAAAGAATAGTTCCGCTCGAAATGAATGCGAAAAAGTACTTGTAATTGCGCTTGCCAACGCAGTTATTGAGCCAGACGCAGTGGTGATCGTGCGTCTCGATGCAGTTGTCACATAGTCGGCAGTGATGAGCACGAGGAGGCCGCCAAATGTTGCAGGTGCGGCAGTGCTTCACTGGAACCTCCATGGCAGCAGCAGACGGTTCTGCCGACTTTACGAGAGTCCAGTCGTTTGTTGCCGGGCCCAGCTGCAGAGGATCGTCACCATCTCCTAGAGGAGGGAATTGGTGCAGGTTTCGCGGCAGAATCTAGATTCATTAGCATTAAACACGTTGCAAGACGAGTTGGAGCAAGCACATACACCTGGATCCGAGACGGATGCGTGAATAAATGAAGAGAAGCAGAGAAAGCTGAGATATGCGCAGACGATAGGCAGCGCTGGAGAAATGTTGTGCCAGAGCCACGAGGCTTCGCATACAAAGAAGAGGATGCAGGGAACGAGCACAAAGATACCAGTGGCAATGTTCATGGGCCTGTGCCTGGTATTTTGCCATCTGCCACCCAGGCAGAATACAGTATTGCCCTCAAAGTACTGATAGACCCAGCCAAGTCTGCCGTCATCACGCTCAGTCTTTTGGGTCGCGCTGGTCACAGGCCGGCCGTGCGAATCAACTGGATGCAGTCGGGGAGAGGAAGCGTTCGAATACAGCTTCTCAGCGCCGTTGGTACCGCGGTGTCGGCCTGTGCTAACATCACTTCTGCGGCCCAGACGGAAACTAGAACGAAACGAACGAGTAGACTTTTCGGCTACCGGAGAGGCCGGTTGCTCATGCGTGCTATTCTGGCGCTTCTGAAGCGGCCGCGTGCTATCGGTCAAACTATCGGTTGCGACATGGCCTGTTGTAGGGCTGGCGTTGGCTGTCAGGCGATCGAGGGTTTCCCGATCTGCCATTGCGGCGCGACGAGAATGGGGCCGGACGTCAGAGGGTGTCTTGCGATCCATTGCAGGGTTTCCGAGGGTAGAAGTACCGGCATCTGTCATGGCGTCGTCCAAATTTTCGAGTTCGGGCGGAAGCTGGAGTGTAGCGGCAGGACGAGTAGCAGCAGCCCTCTGCGCTTGGAGCTTTTGTGAGCTCATGGGCCGGAAAAAGGCATTCGAAGTAAGCGAGGGAACATGACTTCGGTTTGTAGTGGGCGCAGGAGCAGTTGGCCGTGCCTTGCCAGACTGCTTGTGTTGACGAGCCGCTATCGGTGGGTATTTAATTCGTGAAGACCCAGCAGCGCCGGTTCTGGGGGTGCGGTTCTTGGATTCCTTGACGGAGGATCGGCCATCGTCGGTACCGACATCGGTCATTCGCGAGGATACAATGCTAGCGGGACGCGCATGCTGAGTGGTGGCGTCTTGTGGTGCAGGAAAACTGCTGTAGTCGTGCGGCGAGGAAGGCCGTTCGAAAATAGGCCGCGAGGCCATGGCTGTGGTGAGGTGATGACTTGATGCTCAAGCGTCATGAAATGACATGTCTATACCGAATGGCGAATGAGCGAAGGCGAGGAAAGAGAATTATAATGGGGAGCAGACTGGTTGCTGCAGGATGGCGCGTATTGGCAGGGTAATTACTTTTCGGGGGCCAAGAGGCGAGGAAGTGACGAAGGAGCGGCGTTGGCGGAAACAAAGTAGGAAAAAAGGCGTTGAGTAGGAAAGATGAGATAATGACAATGAGTGTTTGATTTGGTCCAAAGGGAGTAGGGAAGCGGAGAAAACGGCGACGCCGATGGCTATGCGGAGGACTTGAGACAGAGGGCGAGAATGAAGAATGACCAAGCGGGCTTGCTTCTTTTGCTGATTTGCCGCGGTTCCCTTACTCTTACCCGTTAAATTAGCAGTAGCGCTCCACACTGACCACCTCGCTCTTGGTGGCTGGCAAGCTGGGCTGTTGGGATAAGGGGACGAGAGTCCAAGCGCCACAGCAGTCGCAATGGAGAGTAGTTTTGCGAGGGACGTGATTGAAATAACAGCCAAAGATATCCTACCTGCCTAAATAGCGACTCGACGACCTTGATGAAGCTTGCAGATGTCGTTGCAGTAGTGCAACATGAGGACGTTGGTGTGCAAACTACGGGTGTTCTCAGGTATCAATGCCGTGCTTTAACTCCCCCTTCTGTTACTTGGACATTGGGATGACAAATGTTACAGCCCCAAAGCTAGGTAAAGTCCACTGCCGGCGACTGAGAACAGCTCTTAATTTAGATATTGCTCTGCCAAGATTGTACAAGCCGAGACACGTTTACTTGACCTCGCGCGCAGATTTCTCTATTCCAACATCTCACGACGGCACCAACCTATCCGTTGGCCAATACCCAAACATCGAAAGTTGATAGGGAAGAAATTTGAATGAATCACCGCCGGCGCAAGGCCGTGGGATTGCATGGCGACGCCGTGGTTGGGCAGCCGCGGGTAAGGCGCTGTGACAATACCTAAGCTGGCGGCGGGTTACAGTGGTTAAAGTGGGGCCGCAGCAGCCATGTGCCGAAAATAAGAAAAGCAGAGTTTGAAAGATAACTAGACTGTGGCACGCATCATACCAACCGCGGGAAGAAAAATATTCTTTAAAAAGAGAAAAAAAAAAGGAAAAAGATAGTCATGTATACAATCCAATATATCTGTCAAATAACTTGCAGCAGTCTCACACCTCACAACAACAACCCCTCCTCCCCCAGCCATTCATCTCCCCTGGCGGGTCACGGGCATTTAGCGGCATCTTGGTTGGCTGGCCGCTGACTCTGGCCCCTCCGATAAGATAAAGAAAAATTATTCTGCCGCAGTCATGCTAACTACAGCCATAGTAAAGTAAAACCACTGCGCTTTTTCCCTGACACGCAGCCTTTTCCCCTTATCCATATCCTCCCTCCCAGTTCTTGCGCGCGCACTCCACGGCGCAGCGTCTCGAGACTTCTTCCATCTTGTAGTCTGGGAATACAAGGGAACGTCTATACGATACACAACATGCCTCACCCCGTCTCCCCCCCGTCTCTTCCGACGGCCATCTCCAAGGCTGCCCCTCCCCCGCCATCACAGCAAGACGTCACAGCCTTTCTCGACACAATCTTCACCGCGCAGTCCTCCAACGTTTGTATAGACGCCTGCTATGCGCTCTGCGAGCTGCTACTCAACTCGGTTGGTGTTGTCGGTCTCACCCACTATGGCATCATTGCCGAGATAAAAAAGGCCGCCAACGACAAGAAGAGCGGCGTTCGCCGCGAGTCTAGCCAAAATCTTCTCGGCGCCATCTTCGAGCGATTTCCATCCCGACAGCCTATAAGCCAAGTCGTTCTCCTCAACCCCGCAGACGGCCTAGTCGCCTGCGCCCTCGACGCTCTTGCCGATAAGGGTGCCGTCGTCCGCGAGGCTGCGCAGTATGGCCTCGACGCCCTCTTCAACAGCCTCTGCGCCGAGAGCCTCGTCTCTGGTCTTCTTCCTGTCCTGACTGCTTACCTCTCCAAGAAGACTGGCAAGTGGCAGGGTACTGTCGGCGCTTACAAGCTCCTCCAGAAAATGGCCGACAAATCCAAGTACGCCGTTGGCACCACCAAGGCGGAAGCTGCCGAGAAGGATGTTCTCCGCGAGGCAATGGGTGCCAAGCTCGCCTCCCTCATCCCCGTTGTCGAGGAGGGTATGCACGATCTCAAGGCCGAGGTTGAAAAGCAGGCTGTCCAGACTATGAACTCACTCACCGGGCTCCTCTCCAACGACGATGTTGCTCCTCGCATTCCGCTCCTCGTCGATACCATGCAGCATCCTTCGACTCAGACGCTGCAAAAGGCTATCCACGCTCTTTCCCAAACCACTTTCGTCGCCATTGTCACATCTCCCGTTCTTGCGCTACTGACTCCCTTCCTGGAGCGTAGTCTGAACAACCCCAACACTGCACAGGAAATCTTGCGCCAGACTGTCGTCATTGTTGAAAACCTGACCAAGCTTGTCCACGATCCCATCGAGGCCCGTACTTTCCTTCCTAAGCTAACTCCCGGTGTCAAGGGTGTTTGCGATCGCGCTTCACTTCCTGAGGTTCGTGAGCTTGCTGAGCGCGCTCTTGCTACCATGAGGACGGCCATGGGCGAGGACAGTGACATTATTGCCCGCACCACCCCCGAAGACGTCGCCAAGGTTCTTGATGCCGAGATTCAAAAGCACGGCGGCCTCACGGGTCAGCTCGATCTGTACAAGCAGGCTCAGCCGTATATCTGCGGCATGGTTGCTACCAACGCCAACTACCGCTTCGTTAGTCGCATCGCCGCTCGCATCACGCCTTACCTGCACAACCTGGTCCAGGGCGCCGAGGCTCCTGCTGCCATTGGTGACGCCGTCCAGAAGTTCTACGTCGACGAGGACCACCGCCGATTCGGCGAGCCCGAGAAGGAGGACGACGGCGAGGTTGAGATTGTCAATGCCGACTTTTCTCTTGCCTACGGTGGTATGCTGCTGCTGTCTCACACCAATCTGCGACTTCTCAAGGGTCACCGTTATGGTCTCTGCGGGCGCAACGGCGCTGGTAAATCTACTTTGATGAGAAGTATCGCCAATGGCAAGCTTGAGGGTTTCCCTCCTCAAGATGTCCTCCGTACCTGCTACGTTGAACATAACCAAGGCGAAGACGCTGATATCAGCATTCTTGAGTTTGTTGCCAAAGATCCCGAAATCGGCCCTCAAGGCACCGAACGCATCTCTGAAGTTTTGGAAGAGTTCGGCTTCACATCCGGTCCCGAGGGCCGCCAGGGCCAAAAAGTCGGCTCGCTTTCCGGAGGTTGGAAGATGAAGCTCGCCCTAGCCCGTGCCATGCTGCAAAAGGCTGACGTGCTACTGCTCGACGAACCTACTAACCACTTGGATGTCACAAACATTGCCTGGCTCGAAAACTACCTCAAGTCGCACCCCGACATCACCAGCTTGATTGTCTCTCACGACTCCGGCTTCCTCGACAACGTCACGACTGATATTTACCACTACGAGCCCAACAAGAAGCTGGCCTGTTACAAGGGCAACCTGGCCAACTTTGTCAAGATCAAGCCTGAGGCCAAGAGCTACTACACCTTGTCTGCCAGCAACGTTCAGTTCAAGTTCCCGCCTCCCGGTATCCTGACCGGTGTCAAGTCGCAGACTCGCGCCATCATCCGCATGACCAACGTCTCATACGCATACCCTGGTTCTCCCAAGCCCTCTCTGTCGGACGTGTCTTGCCAGCTGACGCTCTCTTCCCGCGTTGCCATTATCGGCCCCAATGGTGCCGGCAAGTCGACGCTCATCAAGCTGCTGACTGGAGAAGCCATCCCCAACACGGGCAAAGTCGAAAAGCACCCCAATCTGCGTATCGGCTACATCAAGCAGCACGCACTTGAACACGTCGAGATGCACTTGGAAAAGACTCCCAACCAGTACCTTCAGTGGCGCTACCAGCATGGTGATGACCGTGAAGTACACATGAAGCAGAGTCGTCTCCTCTCCGACGCCGACCGCGCTCAGCTCGACAAATGGGTGGACCTCAAGGACGGCAAGTCTAACAGACAGATCGAGGCCCTCGTCGGTCGCCAAAAGTACAAGAAGACGTTCCAGTACGAGGTCAAGTGGCGCGGCCTGATGCCCAAGTACAACTCGCAAGTCTCGCGCGAGACGCTTCTCGAGCTCGGCTTCGACAAGCTCATCCAGGAATTCGACGACCACGAGGCGTCCCGCGAGGGTCTCGGCTACCGCGAGCTGCAGCCGTCGGTCATCTCCAAGCACTTTGAGGACCTCGGCCTGGACCCTGAAATCGCTAACTACAACGAGATTGGCTCGCTGTCGGGCGGCCAAAAGGTCAAGGTGGTTATTGCCGGCGCCATGTGGAACAACCCGCATTTACTTGTCCTCGACGAGCCCACCAACTTTTTAGACCGCGACTCGCTCGGCGGCCTCGCCGTCGCCATCCGCGAGTTCAGGGGCGGCGTCATCCTCATATCCCACAACGAAGAGTTTGTCGGCGCCCTGTGCTCGGAACAGTGGCACGTCCGTGACGGCCAGGTCGCCCTGCGCGGCACCGCCGCCATCAGCCTCGACCGCTTCGAGGACAGCAGCAACCCGGCCAGCGGCATCGCTAGCGCCGTCGCCTCCACGGCCGCATCCACGGCCGCCAACTCGGTCGTCTCCTCCGCCGTCAACTCGGGCGCCGAGGACAACTCGGACATGAAGTTCAAAGCCAAGAAGAAGCGCAAGATGACCAAAAAGGAGCTCAAGGAGCGCGAGGTCCGTCGTCGGCTGCGCCACATTGAGTGGCTCAACAGTCCCAAGGGCACGCCCCATCCTGTCGATACCGATGACGAGGATTAATTATTTTTATTCTTGGTGTTGACGTCTATACCCGGGATCCCTGCGGGAATCAAAGAAGCAACAGCGGTCTAGCATACAGACTGGGGTTTAAGTGTTGTTTGGACTAGGATTGGTTTACATATACGAGTTATACACACGCATCTCGCCCTGCCACAGAGGATTGCATAGAAGCAAGTTCCGCAGCGCGTGGATATGGAGATGGGCACGACGAATTGACAAAAGGAGGGACTAGAGCATGATACATGTTGCAACGTAAAAAGATAGAGGCGTTTTTTCTGATTTTTGTTCTTTTGTGTGGGGTTTGTTTTTCTTCATGATTGCGCGTCTTTGATAGAATAGATGAAGACGTCAATTGAATGATTCAACAAGATAAAGGGATAATCTTCGGTCTTGACAAGAATATTCTCTGCCAATTGCGCAAATTGTCGGGAAAAGGAGCTCACCGAGGCGATGCGCTGCTGGACAAAGACGGCGAGCTCGCGCACGTCCGTGTCATCACTCTTGATGCGGCTGTTGTATTCGAGTAATCCCATAATCGCACCGCGGGAGAGCATAACGTCCATCGTAAAGTGCTTAGCCCGATAACTGTAGGCAGAGATGTGCCCGTCGTCGCTTGGGTAGACAGCCCGAGGCAGCGAGGTATGCCAATGACAGACAAGGCCACGAACGAGACGAGTAGTTCAACACAGCTGGCAATACGGTGGCAGGCTCCCTGCGTGGCTGCCTAACCAGGCCTTATGGTCCTTACCCTTGTCAGACGGGACTTTTGAAAGCGACGTCCGTAGTAAGTTCGCTCATGATTTGCTGCGCGATGCAAACCTCTCTCCCCGCATCAAGTGCGCAGTCCATCCTGTATATATCTCTTTCAATCCACCCGGCATCCCCTGTTCAGCCTTGCTTAGCTTAAGTTAGCCGGCGTGCCAGGTACGGGGTATCTCCATACACGGTCAATTTGTTCCGCGTGGAATTCACGCGGACGGGGAGTTGTGACGTTGCTGCGCTCTGCGCCGCTTTCCCTGGTATTTGTGCGCCTGTCTGCGAGGAGCCAAGCTTGCTTACATAGAGGTTGCACGGCATGGGTAGTTTGCGCAGCTCGTCATCACGGAACCTGGACACCTCGGGCTGTCACCGGCAAGATGCCGCGGCGATCGAAATTACGGCAGAAATACTTGTCAGCTGGGATTTATTACGGGAATCTTTTATATATGAAGCAGACTAATTCCATCTTTTAGATCAGAATTATCCTTCATTCCGCATTAATTAGGGTATTACTTCACGGCTAGACACACAGTCCTTGCCGGCATCGCTAATGACCTGTTCCACGTTGGCAAAGGCAAACTCGGCCATCGTCTCCTTCCAAAGCTGCACCGAAATCTTTTTGCCCGCTTCCGTGTAAATGATTGGGGCCATTCTGTTTGAGTTAGCGACATTGCATTCTGGGGGATGCATGGATACGTACGGCTTGATTTGTTGGGTGGAAAGGTACTGGCCGTGCGTCTCGTCGTTGCCATGGTGGAGGGCGGCGTCGGTAATGTTGCGAGCGCCAACGTCAGAGGTGTATCCGAGGAGGCGGAGGATGGGCTTGGTCAGCTTGCCGCCAAAGGTGCGGTCAACTTCACGGTTGAACTGCGTGTCGTGGACCATGCCGGGCGTCGCGCAGTTGATGGTCACGACGGAGCTGGGCACTCTCTTGCTCAGCTCCGAAATGTAAAACTGACCGAGGAGTTTGGAGACCATCATGCGGTCGGTGAGGTCGCTCGCGGCCTTGTCTAGCGCAGGCAACAGCGGCACGTTGGACTTTTCCTTGAACGAGGTCCAGCTGGACACGTCGGACGAGGTGACGGTGATGCGGGTCGGCCCGCCCTGGACGGCCCGCTTGGCCTTTGCGACGGGTAGCAGCAGAGTTGCGAGCAAGGCGGACGAGAGGTAGTTGACCTGGATTGTCTCCTCGTGGCCTGTGCTCTCGTTGATCCTGAACGTGGTGGCGCAGATTCCGGCGTTGAGGACGGCATAGTCCATGCGCTCCAGACTCTCGGCGCGCTTGGCAAAGGCGACGACGGACTCGTACGAAGCCAGGTCCAGCGGCCACGACTCAATGGTTGCCTTGCCGTTGCATGATTTTTGCAGGTCCGCGACGGCGGCCTTGTCCCTTTCCTCGTTGCGGACGCCAATGACGAGCTTGCTCAGGCCGAGGCCGAGAAACTGACGGGCGACTTCGAGCCCGATGCCGCAGTTGGCACCGACGACGACGGCGACCTTGCCGTCGAGGTTGACATCTGTAACGGCGACGGGTGTAAATTTCCACTGGCGTCAGAGAAAACCGGTAATTCTGCCTTCCTTTTCGGGGGTGATATCAAACTGGTGACGCCATCCTGGATTATGTTGGAGAGGCGCCGGGTCACTTTTCGGGGCTGAAAAGGTGAATGGTGCTGATGATGATGGGGAAAAGGTAGAAAGTAAAAAAAGGCAAGGAGAGCAAGGAGAGAGAGAGCAAACGAAAAGACTGTCAACGCAATTACATGATACGGCCTGATTTACATCATCAATGATGTGGTTCCCGCATTGAAGCAGCAAACAAAGAAGTACAGACGAGGTTAACGGGGGGGTTGGCTGCAGTATTGGGCTGGTACCTGCCGAGTTTTGTCCTGCTTATTATTATTATTACCGCCGAGTCATGTCAGTACATAGATTAGCTAGTCGAGTCTCTTATCCCAGTGATTAATAAAAGCAGATTGTCCCTAGCCAAGTCCAAGTACGGATACCTTACCTGCCAACCTGCTTACCACAAGCTGCTGGAAAACGCTATTATTGTAGGGCCCACACAGAACCTAGAGAATACATACATCATTATCGACATTATCCTAAATTTATCCGCAAGGCCTAGGAAAGTAATGTGACAACAGCCAGAGGGCTAGCGCGGCAGGCCTCATACCAACCATGATAACCGAGGAGCTGTGGACCATCGAACGACAATGCACCGATCGATTAACTAGTGACTAATGAATACGTTATTCCAGGTTTCTTCATGTACTAAGCTCAGTGGCCTCGGTGGCGCACTGGTCATGCGCTATAGAAGGCCCTGGGGGGTGGGGGGGTCGCTAATCTAGCCGGGGCAGCCCTTCGGGGTGACCAAGATAAGCCCTAACTCGCGGCCTATAATAAATCTAAGTCGCGACCAGAGTGATACACTAGAGTCTAGGCGAGCGACAGCATCCCGTTTAGGTAACGTCAACTCCCGTGACTTACTACTACGGTAGCATGTTAGCGCACGAGACGTGCTACATAACCCGAGCCCGCGTTATAGGTCGGCGGCTTAACCTACGAGACGGTCACATTATTAGCTATGTTACGGTAGCGCACAGCTAGCGAGATGGCAGGCTAACCAATAATAGAGCTTCAGCCGTTGGTGCGATGGAGAGCGGCATCGACTTCCTCAGCCCGGCCTCGAATCTGGGGGCTGAAAGCGAATGAAGGCCAGCACCCGCTGTTGTGCACTATTCACTTTAGGTGGATCAACTACCTACCTATTCTTCTTCACTACTCCGTCTTCTTACTAGAGACACACCAACACGCCCCGTTACAGGTGGCGCGGCGCAGGGAGGCTGCCGGCGGGCCTCATCAGCTGCCAAGTAAAGGTTTGCTTTCTTAGGAACTGTCAGATGCATCTTCAAAAATGTAGTGGAATTGGATGTGCCATTTCCTCGGCGTTTTGAGCCGGTCTGACGGGCCAGCTTACTGGAACAGGCAGCCTGACTGAGCCTCCTCGTTTACTGATTGTAGGGATATAGTCTGTATAGACGACAGGCTTTCCAGTGTTTACAGCCTTTTTCCTTCACATTGTTGTTTACCCTTGCGTTTATTGCTGCAGCGAAATATACACCGGCTCTCCAATATGAAGGAAGATTCTCCAGTCTTGTATCAGAACCCGGGCATGGGTGAGCGAATTGGCATGTACGCCAAAACGTGCAGCACCAGCATCCCCCAGAACATTATTGACTATCATGAGCACATTCGGGAGATGATGCCGGACACGGCCAATTACATGGTCTCCATCTCCCAGGCACAGGCTATGCAGTTTCTTGCCAAGACTCTCGGAGCCAAGAGAAGTAAGAGACTGTTGCAATTCTGGATAAGTAAACAAGATTCTAACTTGCATTGTGCTGTAACTAGTCCTGGAAGTTGGAGTCTACGTCGGCCTTTCCAGTCTGCTGTGGAGCAGTGTTGTCGGCGAGAATGGCAAAGTGACGGGCTTGGAATTTAACCCGTCCTTTGCGAAAAAGGCAGAAGAAACGTTTGCGAAATACGGCGTCGAGAATATCGAAATTCTTGTTGGCGACGCCCTCGAGGTGTAAGTTGTGTTGAAGCAGTTCCCAATCCTGCAACCTTGTCACTAACAGAACCCTGTCCAAAGACTGCCCACACTTGCTCCCGATGAGCCATACGATATTATCTTTATTGATGCGCAAAAGTCTGGCTACCCTCAGTATCTCGATACTATTCTCGGATTGTCCCAGCCCGGCGCCAAGAACCGTCTGCTCCGCGCTGGCGGCCTGATTATCGGCGACAATGTTTTGCGCTGCGGCTTCGTCGCAGACGACAGCGAGGGCAACCCGTGGCGCGAGTATGACTTTGGCCCGCATCGCAACGAGTATTGGAAGTCGGAAGACATCAAGTCGCTACGAAGATACAATGACGCTGTATCTCGCAGCGACCGTCTTGAAAGTTGGCTTTGCCCACTTTGGGATGGAGTCAACGTGGCCCGTCTGCTTGACTAGATACGGATGGATGCCTTTCAAAACGAATGCACGTTGCCAGATACTGCTTATTCCGTATTCAACTATTTCTTGAATAGTACAAAATTCATCCTCGCACTTTTCTGTTCCTATGTGATTACAATCACGCATAGAATCTTGCTCCTGCTGCACGCTGCTCCAGAGATGGCTCAACGTAACTCACTGAAATGGAAGCCGTGAAATGAGATGCGCATTGACTATCTGCTCGAATGCTAGACGTGGAAAAAGAATGCAACAAAAACAATGACCCAAGCCGTACATAGAAACACACATAGATACACAGATAGCCGCGATTGTTGAGGTCTAGGAAACTGCGGACGCGACCAAGTGCGTCGCTTCATTGAAGACTCTGCCAGATCACGCGTTGGTGGGAGGGCCACCTTTACTCCAACATCTCGTATGAGCTTCTTCCAAGCAACAGCACCTCGCGCGGCGAGTTCACGTGGGACAGTGGCATCCTCGTCGGCCATTCGGCGGTGAAAGAGCTCCATGCTGACCCAGCCTTGGTAGTCGAGGTCTTCAAAAATGACCCGCGCAATCTGCTTAATGGGAAGATGAGCCCCTCTGTCGCTCTCGCCATAAAACAGCCTGCAGTTGCGGCTCCAGCTCATGCGAGGCGGCTGCGCCTCGTCGTGGAACTCGTGGCCGGGAACCAGCGGCGACGCGAGCCGCTCCGCGTCCACCACCTGCACGCAATAGACCTTGGAGATGTCGACGGTGTGTGCCATGCGAGCGAGCGACTGCGCAAGCAGCTCGTCAGAGTTCTCATTGCGCCCTGTGGATTGGGTAGGATCGGCCCAGACTTTGGCCGCAATGTTGAACGTGTCGAGGCAGAGGCCAAAGTTGGGCCGGTCGACTGCTTGGACAATCTCCCAGCTGCGCTCCCACGTATCGCAGTGCGTGCCCCAGGCGAGAGCTTCATAGACGAAACGGATGGGAGGCTCTTGTGCTAACCCGAGATCTGCGACTTTTTGCAAATCTTGAATGGCAAGCTGTGCATTGCTGGAGAGCTGGCTTGGGGGAAGAAAGTTGGACGGGATCTGGATCATGTCTGTTCCGACTGCCCGCGCCAGGCGAAACCAGAAAAACAGTTTTTCGACATGTTCAAGATGTTTGGATCGGTCCAAGAGACCTTCATAGTGCCAAAAAGGCTGTAGACATATGACCTTGATGCCTCGCTCGCGGCACACTCGCTGAATGATGCCGGCGGCTTCAAGCTCGTTGGCCCTGGTAAGGCCACCGAGCATCGCTCGTGCAATGCAGGCGAGGTCATCATGGAAGAGCTCGATTCCTTTGTATCCATACTTTTGGGCCATGTTCATCTTGTGCACAAACTCGTGGCCGGCGGTGCCGCGGCCGAGAGACATGGATGTGATGGCAAGTTGACAAGGCATGTTGAAGTCTGTTGAAAAGAGAATAGTGCAATATGCGTATCAAGGCTAGAATGTTGAGATGATGTGCATCATCGCAAACCCTTTTATTTAAACACGCCAATCGCACACTTGTGACAAGGAATGTTGATTGCTACTCTGCCGGGTTCAAGACGCTCTTTGCTAGGGCGTGACCAATGCAGCCGCTGTTAACCGCTAGGTGAAGCCCATGGTCACAAGATTTGCTCTCTGCTCAGGCCAGTTCAAGAGCGAGCCGGCAATGACTGTGCCCAGCCGTAAGTTGCGGGCTGAGCCTCGAGTGTGCACTGACAGATGGGTGTGGAGGGGGTGTCAACGGGAACCGGCCACTCACCCACGAAAATCGCAGTCGCTTGAAATTCTGATAGTTTGTGTATGAATAAACTCCATCAGACATTCACGCGATAAGCAATATAGGGCCGAGGACTTGCCATCGGCGAGAAAAGAAAAGAAATAGCGCCACTAAGATCTACCTGCAACGACAGCTGAAGGAGGATGTGTGATGGAGGCTGAAAGCTGACCACGGAATAGCGGAAAGTCTTGTTTTTAGTCCCAGTTGGATCGTGAAAGGTCCTCGTTTAGTCTGACATTGCTGGACTTGTGCAGACATACATGGCCTTGCTACGTCTAGGTAACAAGTATTTCCGCTAGCTTGATAGAGACATGAAATATCTGGCCAAAGATTCATGAGCTGCGTGGGCGATGGAAAAAACACTGCATGGTGCCTGCATGGATGCCACGCCGCAAACACGATCCAAACAAGCTACACACACCCCGGCCGAACTCCAGCCGCAGCAGCTGCAGATCCATAGTGGCTCATCGCGGAGATAGATGGACCCGAGACATGGCATCGTTTTCTAGACTTGTGAAGAGTGTCTTGTGCCCGACGGGCAAGCCATCAGATGCCGTGGGGTCAGCAGGTGTTAGAGACGTAGAGTTGGCGAAGCCTTTCGCAATCAACACCTTCGCGGCCATATTTTCTGTCATATACAGCAACTAGGTCATCAAGTCCCGCGGTGTTACAGTCAATGGCACGCCAAGCTCCAGAAGTCACCAAGTTTGACATTGAACTTGTAATTAGGGTGGACAAAATTCGATGGCGCGAGATCGGATCGTCCAGCCAAGGCCGACAAGACGTATGCAGGCTTCATTGCCACGTCACCGGACCGTGTCACCGGACCGTGCTATGGGAGTTTAATGGAAGAGGCTATACTAATAATAGCTACTATTATTTCGAGTTCTGCACGTGATGGTGTGATGAAGTGAAGAAGGAGTCAGAATGTTGAAGGATGACTGACTGTTGGCAGAGAGACGGGCTCTCATTGGCCAGCGATATTTTCAGCAGAGCCGCCAAGCCCTTAGCGCCGCGCTATACCATTTATAAAAAGACCTGCGCTCAGATGAGGTTGTCTGTAAGAACCTTGGATGATATGTAGCCACCTACTGAGCAAAAAGTGAGCAGAATCCGACTACATACTCACTCTGTACTGAGGTGTTGATGGCAGCGTTCAGTGGCCCTGCATTCTGATTAGTTGAAAACGCTCTTAGTGGGTCGAAATCTGAAAGAGGGCTGAGCCACGCTAAAAAAAAGCTCTAGCCAATGAGAGCTCGTCTTTCTGCTAGCGGCCGCTTGAAATAAACAACAACCCACCCATCCGCTCGTTGTCGCGATGCCCCCCCAATTCCCAATTCCTTCCATCATGCCGTCGCTCATCACAGAGCTCAACACAACTCGCTTTTCAACGGCAGAAGATGCCTACTTATAAAGCACTTCCAGACTCTGTCCATTCATAAGACTGTTGTTTTCTCACGCAAAACCAGCAGCCAAAGACTCGATAATCATAAGCATTGATTTAAGCGCAACAACAATTCGTCAATAGAAGCCGTGGCAACCAACTAACCTTCCAGCAGCTACGCAGTCAGCATTTACAGCGCTCACTCGGTAGGCACCCCTGCAAAACTATATGGGGACATTACTGATCACTTCCCCGTAATAGGTACGGTAAAGCGTGACCTAAGGTCTGGAATTGGTGCCGAACGACAGAGCCATCACATTTTCTCTTCCTTACATATCCTCGTCTCGGTCCTTAGTATCGCCAAATCGCCCAGCATGACTACCGCAGCTGTAACTCCGACGATGCGATTCCGCGGATGGAATATTCAGCTTCTCATAGACTCTGACGGTATGCCCTTCGCAGGCGTCTTCCAGCCAGCCAGGAACGTTTTTATCACTTTTCGCGACATTGTTGATGAAATACGCCTGAGTTTCGAATTCCCGCATGAGAGCTCGGATGTGTTGAGTCAAGTTGCCTTTGGTCTTGTCGACATGTTGAACGTGACTGAGGACGAATTGCCCGCTCCCAAGTTCGCGCATAGTGCTGGGCTAGATCAGCTCGTTCCCGCCCTTCCAGATCTACAGCCTGACGCTCTTGAAAATCGTGCGATCCTCCGGTACCAATTTTTCAAACACCAGGCATGCACCTTGACTGCTGATCAGTCATTTCAATGCCATGTTGAGGGTATTATTAAAGACAAGCGTCTTCTTATAGTGACTTTTACTGACCCTTTACAGCTGGGTGCGCGCAGCGCATTTCCCGCCCTGTCCGGCGACTGGAGCCGCGCTACTTGCCTCCGAAGAAGGCCTCGATTGATCCTCGTTTTGCAACCTACCCGCTCCGCAAAACCATACGCGGAAGAAAGTCTGCTTCCCCTCCGAAGCGATCAGCATCTGGTTCTATGTCACCGAGTAAGGATTCGGAAACAGACCAGGCTGATGAGGACTTGGCCAGCATGGTCGCACCCCCAGAATGCAACATCTCCGACGAAAGAGCCAAGACGGCCATGGCCAACTTTCGCAGCTCTTGCCTCACGTCAACCAAGCATTGTGCAGTCACTGGTATGGGACGCTCGTGGTGCGACGTCCCAAATATTGGTCCTGCGCTGCAAGCATGTCATATAGTATCTCAGCTGCATTATCATACATACCACCCCCCGCAAGCCGATGCCGACGTGGCGAACCCGCAGCAGTTAGAGCAAGCCTGGGAACGCACTTGGACGCCAGATAACGGGATCCTCCTTTTCAGCCATCTCCACGACATGTTCGACCAGCGACTCTTTTCAATACACCCGGAAACTCTCATTATCCGCGTCTTCATGCCATACGACATCCTTCTCGCGTACCATGGCCTCAAAGCCAAAGTAAAGCATTGGATGGTGGCCAAGGCTGCACTGCGCCATCACTACGACATGTGCTGCATTGAGAACATGGCCGCCCGGATGCCCTTTGCAGAGCAGCTGCCCCGGAGTATTGCGTCAACATCAGGCCTCAGTACTCCACTCCGACTGGCTCAGATCGCAAGCCCGAGGATACTGGAGTCGCCTTCTGAGCAGAACCAGGGCCAAGATGAGCAACGTCCCGACGGTGACCCCGCCAAACGGGCCCGGCAGACTGGAAGACAACGTATACCTGGAAACGCGAATACGAGCGATATATCTGGAAACGCGGATATGAGCGATATATCTGCGGACGAGTTGGCTGCTCCTCCCAGCTTCAAACGCAAAAGAAACTATTCAGCAATTTATGATGGTTATATTACACCGGAAAATGGCAAACGGTTTCTGGCAGATGTGAACTGGGAGTTGGAGAACTTGGCAAGAGATGATGAGTATGCCTAGCTGGCCCCTGCCTCAGGCTCTTTGCCTGCCTCCAGCGTGCCTTCGAAAGCGCCGCTGAGAGTGCTGTTGAGCGCCTCTTTTGAGCGTCTTTCGACGTTGGAAATTTCGGGGATATTCTTTGTCATGGGGGCACATTTACTTACATGGACAATTTGTCTCAATGCGCTCTCGGGGCACTCTGCTTGCACCATGGTCTGGGCCGTCGTCGGTCTCGCCGTCTTTTGGGAGCTGAACCTCCCTCGCACCCTTCGCAAAACACACGAGTTGGATGTCCATGGCGTCGTGTATTTCTATCACCGTCGCCACGCTTATGACAGTCGGCGATGCCGCCACACTGATAACAGTTGGCGATGTCGCCACGAACAAGCCCATCGGCAGTTCCATGGTCGAAGTGAGCAGATACAAATACCTCTTCTCAGATGATGTATTACGCCGAATGGCACGTCATAGTGTCAGGCCTGTGGCCCTAAAGGAATATATGTAATTAGTTAGATAGATATCTTATAGCGAGGGTACGCCTATTACCTACGCGGGAGGGGGGGGGGTCTCTGGACATGCCATGTGTGATATTGCAGGGGGCGCTGCCAGGCCTCACAAAGCCCTGACAGATCTCAAGGAGTGACAGGCAATAAGAAACCGAACAGGCAACAGGCTCCTTGACAGGAAATAGGCTCAAGGGATATATCAATTATCAATATATTAATTATCTAGCCAGCTCAATAGCTATTTGTTTTTTCCCTTCATTTTTTCTTTTCCTCTAGTAACTTCTGCTTCTTCCTCCCTCCTACACACTTACACACACAGCCTTCACAACACACAATAACAGCCCTCCAAAAACCTTACGACCCTTCTATCCAGCCACATGTAGCGAATGTGGTGTGGGTGCGTGGCACGTGTACTTGTGTTGTAAGAGAAGGCTCCGAACCATTAGACCCAAGCCTTGGAAAATGGACCGATGTTCAAGTACTCATCACATCCACCAGGCGTATTTGTGATCATACAAGCCTCTCAAATACAGCCCTATCACTGTCCTCACTTGTCGTAATCAATTCTTTGAGTCCACTGTAGACATTCGAGGAAATAGTAGCGAGCCCATCTTGAGCTGAATCAATGTAGCTGTTGCTGTTATCCTCGGAGTGTCCTCGGAACATGTCCGTATCCTGAGAGTGGCTACTCCTGATGCGGTAAGAAAGGCTCGCTATTTGCCCTCTGTTACAAATTTCGTGGCATCTGCTGACGGTCTTTGCTTTTGCGACGGATGCCTAGTAGGAATCGGACTGCTTACCTCTGAGCGTCTGGGTAATTCTGTCGTTACATTTGCCGTCTTTCGCTGCATATGCTGATGTGTGAGGTCCTCTGTTCCATTATCTATTAGATGGCGCCCCTTGTAGTAATTTGTATGCTCTAAATCTGTAGCTGCGGTTGTTTGTACAAAGCTTGGGCGCTCAAATAGTCGATTTGCTTTCACTTTCCACCATGGAGACACTACGCGATGAGTGTCCAGGCAACGACCGACAGGCTATCAAGGCACTCGATGTTATCATAGTCGGTGCTGGCATTGCAGGGCTGACTGCTGGTATAGCTCTTGCACGCACTGGCCACTGTGTGACTATATTTGAAAGCGTTGCAGAGATTACTGATGTCGGTGCCGGCATCCAGATTGCACCCAATGCCTCTCGAATACTCCATAGGTTGGATGTATTGCGAGATGTAATGGACCGTGCCACTGTCTTGGAAAGAGTTAGTGTCAGGTATGAATGCGCGTTGCAGCGAGCATCCAGTTTCTCGCTAACATATCTAGGCGGTATACGAGCGACGAAGAGATGGCCACTTTTCCTCTCATGCCCGCAAACGGGCTCAAATATGGTGCTCCAATGAGCGTCATCCATAGAGGAGACTTGCAAAATATTCTCTTGAGCAAGGCTCTGGAACTTGGTTGTCACATCTTTACCAACCACAAGGTCATTGCTGTGGACCCAGAGTTCTCCCCAAAGGTTCAGGTCCATCAAAGCACAACGGGTGCGAAGTTCTGGCTTTCTGCAGACTTGGTCATCGGAGCGGATGGTGTAAAGAGCCACATCCGTCGCCAAATGATGGAATCCAATTCATACAAGGACGAGCCGATTCCCACTGGCGACGCAGCGTATCGTCTCTTGATTCCCAGGGACCGGGTTCTAGACGATCCTCTAGCCCTCTCCATGCTGGATCAAAACGTGGCTATGAGGTACATGGGGCCAGGTGGCCATATTATGGCGTACCCTATCCGAAACAACTCTCTCTACAATATCGTTCTTCTCCATCCAGCCAAGTCGGAAGCTTTGTCCGAAGATGTGTGGACATCCAAGGGCAGCCGGGAGGGCATGCTCAACTTCTGCGCAGGCTGGTCGCCAGCTGTACAAAAGTGGCTAGCCCATGCCGATGAAGAGATCCTGGAGTGGAATCTGTATGTCTATCCCGATCTGCCCACCTGGATCCAAGGCAGTGTGGCACTGTTGGGCGATGCCTGCCACCCGATGCTCCCGTATGTCGCCCAAGGCGCTGCAAATGCCATGGAAGATGCTGCGGTACTAGCCACTGCGCTTACCTGCACGTCCAATGTTCAGCTCGCCTTGAAAATGTACGAGACTGTTCGAAAGTCTCGCGCAGAAAAGATTGCAGCTAGCGCAACGGCCACTGCCAACACCTTGCATCTGCCGGACGGTCCCGAGCAAATCGCGAGAGATCAAGGGCTGGTCGATCCGGGTGCCGCAAAACGAAACCCCGACAAATGGAGCAACTTGGAGTGGCAGGACTTGGCGTGGGGAGTAGATGTCATGGAGATGACAGTTCGCATGTGGTCGGAGCTTGCCAAGGGCGCTACCCTCAGCTAAAAAAAGGCATACACTTACACCCTGTCAAACAACATCTCTCACGGCTGGCTACCTGAGCAGCTGCATTATTTGTGGATGAGAAACGCGAGGCGACCTGACCGGTATGGAGCTGCCATAAAACGCAATGAAATGGCCAAATCGAAAGAGGTGCGGACAGTGTCCAGTGGCTGGGACATTTCTCTATGGCGCTCCAAGCCCATGATGCAGAATCCCAACTACAAAGATGAGCGGCAGTTGGCAAGCATCACTGCACGATTGACGCGGCTGCCTGCACTGGTGCACATCCAAGAACTCGCTGACCTTCAGTCGCGTCTGAACGGTCAAGCTGTTCTCAGCTACAAAGGTGATGCATTGAATGGCCACGGCTTACAGGAGCGCCAGGTTGATCCCGGTCGCCTTTTGCAGTGAGTATTTTTAAACCAAGCTTTCCTCAGTGCCAAAAACTAATTGCTCAAGGTAGGAAATATTGTACGCTCAACTATATGCGCGCCCTTGAGTCTTGCTTTGCCAACACCAGACACAGCCACCTTGGTCACATGTATGATCCCCGTGTTAAGCAAAGCCTATAAAAAAGAGCACACCGCCATTCTCTATTGCACTGAAGATTCTTTCAAGTTTAGTCAGGCAACCGGGTGTTGGGTGCCACCCTGCGAGAGAGAGCAGCGCATTTATACCAGTCATGAGGGCTTGGTGCCTGAGTACGAGGCAGCCTTGACCATGGGACAGAAAAGACCTATCAGTAGTGGCCCAGAGAACCCCCAGACTGATCCATACAGTGATTAATATTATGAAACATCAGCACATTTCCTTTTGGATTGGTGATCGGACCTGTCAGCTGGATCACGCGCACATCGAGTTCTTCCGTAGTGTCACCAATCCCATTGGAGTCAAAATCGGCCCAACCACGTCCACCAGTGATCTCCTCAGTCTACCCAGAACACTCGATCCCACCCAAGAGCCCGGCAAGGTAACCCTCATTACGCGCTACGGTGCTTCCAAGGTGGCCTCGCTGTTACCTGCACATACACGCGCGGTGGAGGACTCCGAGTATCGCAGATGCATTATCTGGCAATGCGACCCCATGCATGACAACTCAATGCCAGTTATGGGAATCAAATCTCGTCGATTTGACGAGGTATGGCCCGAGCTGCGCGACACTATCAAAATAGACAAACAGCAGGGCAGCTACCTTGGCGGCCTTCACTAGGAGCTCACGCCAGACCCGGTGACGGAATGTTTGGGGGGCTGCGAACGGTTGGAGGAAGGTGATCTTGAGCAAAACTATACGTCGTTCTGCGACCCAAGGCTCAACAGGGTTCAGGCTTATCATTTAGATCTCTTGTTTGCGGAGCGTCTGAAAACAGAATCACCAACGTCGTGTTTGACTTTGTTCACTTAAGATAATTGGGAAAGACCAAGGCATTTTACACGGCATTATTACTAAAAATTTTACGACTTGGGTACTGATTCGGCTCAATACAATACGGTATGCTGTTAGTTGGCTACGTGACCTTGGAAGCTTATGTTAGAAGCCCAAAGATGAAATGGCTACTTCTTGGGTCGGCCTCTGACCTACCGCCGACAACTACGCAGACGCCAGTAGATGGTGACTCGCAGCCGCTCGCGACTGATACATACACAGTTGTGAGCACATAAACCTTGTAGCGTTAGCAAAGCCCAATACCATGTTGCAATAATGTCTGAAACCCCATGAGAGAGCACCCACGTCGCGTCGCCGCTCTCTCTCCAGCCACCTCGTGCGTTCATTATTATCAACTGAGATTTTTGAAGGCATTTTGAGGGCCGAGTACACTGATTAGAACCCTCAAGACGTAATCAAGGGCGTTGCTGGCGGCATGAACCAAGCTGAAAGCAGAGGATGGATTCTCGACAAACACGGTCGGCCTTGGGGTAGTATGGGACTACCCCAGACCCCCGTTTGAGGAACAGAATGACGCCCATCCGGGCAAATGAGAGTTCATGTGCGCTCAAAATCCCTGTGGTATGAGAAGTCTCATTTTTCTTTTCATTTCAAGTCGAGATAATCAGTCCCGGGCTCTCTCGTTCTCGTGTTGCGGTGTGTGCCCTTGTGCAGAAAGGTGCAGAATAGACTGTCTAGAACCCATCCATAGGTAGCCAGAATAATCTGGAAGACGAGCCCCACCAATCGTCATCACATCCCACCAAACTTCACTCGAGACGACTGCAATATCGTGACCGGTGCGGGACAACGTCTAAATTCGGCCCAAATTTTGACATTTCACATCATCTGAGAAGAGACATCGGCAAAGTCCTTTTCTTCAGACTTTCGCATCGCAAAGCAGGCCTAGCGTGCTGCTCTGACCCAGACAAATCATTAGCAGCGGCCTGCCTTGAAGATTTTGATTGCCTTGTACCAGGCACTGTCATGATTGCCTGAGCCGACCTGCGAAGGAAATTCGTCAACGTGCTAGAAATGGAGGCAAAAACACATAAAAACCACCATAATTCCGAGGCTATGACTTCGTCACCGCAGGACGCCGCGGCGCAGCTTGCCGCCAATCCCGCTGCTCTGCCCCTCATCCAAGAGCTCTTTCAGCATGCGTCTGACGCTCAACATACACCCAAGGTGGCGCAAACGACACAGGAGACGAGAACCGCATTCGAGATTGGCATCGCGGCTCTAAACATGTTCCTTCAGATCAATGTCACTGGCCCTGTACCCGCGCGTCAGCCAATGGCAGATATCGAGTCTCAGTTTCTCAAGGCTTGGGAGTCAACCTCTCAAACGTCGGCTCCCTCTACTTCAGTGGTTACTCCCATCATCAGGATGAGAAGAGACTGTCTTAAACAGCTGGAAATCGACGGCGTATCCCCATACCCCCATATTCCTTCCCTAGAGCTCTTTTGCCTCGCCAGACACATCTTTATCAAAACCCTATCGACACCTACCAACGACGTTGTGGAGCTAGCCATACCCGAGACTCGCAAGCACAGCATCTCTTGGACAAGACTACATATCCATGTGTGGCACTATAAACTCATTGCGCAGCCCAGCCTCGGCGGCTCTACCTTTACCAAAAGCTCCAACTGGATCGAGCTCCCTTCGCTGGCAACTCAAATCACCGACTCCATGGAGGCTGTTCGGAGCCGTTTGTTGAGCGAAGATGTCTGGGCAGAGGAAGAGACGTGGAGCGTCCAAGACAAAGTGCAATTCCTGCTCGAGGCGGCCAACAACCACATCTTGCTAGGTCGGGCAGACAAGGCCAAGGAGCTCGTTGAGGAGGCAGCCAACAAGAACAACTTCTTATACGCCCTGTCAGGTGCCCTCGGCAAGAGGACAAAGTTTCAGGAAAAGTCCATCAGTCAACTAGTTGTGCTAGCTCGCAGCCAGACACAGGAAACGGCCACTGAGACCGAAAATGAGGAAGAGGACAACGTCAAGCCGCAAGCTCTGCAACTCAACGACGACACGCTTCTGGAAGAGATCCAATTCACCAAGGACCGAGATAGCAACGAAGCAAAGTCTACTGAATTGCCTGAAATACTGGCAAATCTGACACCCGATGAGCAGCCACAACTAAGCCCCCTCGACCAAATTACCCTCCTGACGGAAGCGACCATCAAAGACACGTTTTCGCCTGCAGACACTCTCACTGCTGAAGAGATTCTGCCATTCGCAACTCGAGTGCTTGCTGATAAGTCTACCAACTGGCAAACGTATACCCAAGCCCTCCTTGTTCGCTCGCGCATCGAAGTGCATCGAAGCCGTACCTTGGAGCGTGGTGTCCTTCAAATGCAGGCCGTAGCCGACCAAGTCCTCACAGATACCACCTTGCCCCCCGAGACGGCGGAACCTGCCAAAGATGAAGTGAAAGAATCGACGATTGTTGCCCCTTCAATACAAGTAACCGCACCCGGCCACCATACTGGAGATGAAGCGGCGCCTGCTACCAGTGCGCCTACATCATTCTTCCCTGCGGCCAAGGCCTCGGAGTCTGCGCCTGCCGAGATACGCCTTCGATATATCCACGCTCTCTCAACCCCACCGCGATGGCATTTGGAAGCCGAGCTGGCCTATGCTTGGGCTGGTGCCGGTTCTATTGTCTCGGCGCTCGAAATCTTCAAGCGTTTGCGACTATGGGCCGAAGTCGCTCTTTGTCTCGCGAGTGCCGATGCCCTCGACGACGCAGACGGCCGTGGAAGCGGGGGTGAGGCCAAAGCAAAGGGCATTGTGCGCTGGCAGCTTTTCAACAAGACGGGCGCCGACGCTGCATCCAACTCTGACCCCGACGACGAGGTTGCGGTCCAAGACATTACCTCTCTCAAGGCTGACGACTTCATGGGCCCGGAGCGCTCCTCGGCGCCGTCCAACGCACCACGCTTGTGGTGTATACTCGGCGACTTGGAAAGCAACGCGTCCTTCTACGAACGTGCCTGGGAGGTGTCCGGCCACCGGTTCGCTCGCGCACAGCGCTCCCTTGCCGAGCACTACCTAAAAGAAAAGGATCTCGAGCGCGCGCACGAGGCCTACAAGAAGGCTACATTCGTCAACCGACTCGACCCCGACATGTGGAGTCGTCTCGGCGACATCAGTCTACGTCTGGGCCGCTTCGAGGACGCCGCCGAGGCCTTCACTCGGGCTATTGCCAGCGCCACGGGCGACCTCGGCGGCGAAGGCGCCAAAACCTGGAGCAACCTGGGCACTGCGCTCTGGAGTCTCTACAGCGAAGTTCTCTCTGCGCAGACGCAAGGCGAAACCGAGGCCTCTACCGCGGCGGCCGAAGCACCAGCAACTTCACTCCCAGTCAAGCCCGAGGAAGATGAGGACGAGACTGTTACTGCTGCCGCCGCCAACACTGCGCAAGACACCAAGACGTCAAGGAACCCAGAAAATCTCCTGGCCCAAGCTCTCCACGCGTACAAGATGGGCGCTACCGCTGCGCACGACAACTGGCGCATTTGGGAAAACGTCGTCACGCTGGCCTGCCGCATGCGCCCCCCTGCCATTGCCGACATCATTGCTGCCACGCGCCAGATTCTCCGCATCCGCCAGTCCGAGGATGCCGTCAACGCGCCCGTCCTCGGCGCGCTGCTGCAGGAAGAAGTCCTCTGCAAACCCAACAAGGACGACGCCGCCGCCGGCACGGGCACGGGCATCTACGAGCCCCCGCGCGGCACCCCCGCGCGCCTCGTCGCCCGCGTCCTCGAAGAGGACATTGTCCCGCTCATCACCCGCCGCGCCGAGCTCTGGTCCCTCGTCGCCAAGCTCCGCGGCTGGCGCCGCGACTACGCCGGCGCCATTGACGCTTCGGAAAAGGCCTGGCGCGCTGCCGTCGGCGCCTCGGGCGGCGGCTTGCTGCCCGGCAGCGATGTGACGACGACCGGCGCCGCCGCCGACTGGACAGAGAACGAGGCGGCGTGGCTCGACGTTGTCGCGCGGACTGATGAGCTCGTGTCTGTGCTCGAGACCTGGGGTCCCGACGTCGACGAGATTGGCGCCAGATGGCGGGGCAAGGCGCGCAGTGCCGTCCGCAGCGTCATGGGCCGCGGCAAGACAAGCTGGGAGGGCACCGAGGGATGGACCCTGCTCGAAGCGCTCATGGAGGGGCTCAAGGTGAATAAATGAGAGCAAGAAGATGAGGTACGAGAAATGTTGACGACAGCAAGGAGGGTAGGACATGGATATAGATAAAAGCAATACAGTTTACACTTTGGTTATGCACTACTCTTGGTTTTTAACACTGATTACACCAAAGCAAACGCTACTTCTCATGACCGTCATATTGACTACAACACGCTCTCCGAAGAATACAGCTCATCATACATGGTCGTCATCTGGCCAGCAAGAAGCGGCAGCAACCTTTTTTCTGCTTATTACTGTAGCATGCATTTCTTTTCGCTAGTCTCCAAACAATGCTTCGTCAAACCACATCACTCATATCCTGCTTCATCCTTCATCATGTACGACATCAGTGAGCCCTTAATAATAACTCCTTTTTTTCTTCGTTCAACAACAAAATTCCAACAGCATCACGGGCATGAGCCATAGTCCGACAACACCACTCAGGTGCCCTTCATCTCCGACTTTTTAGAATCGACGGCCCTTCGGCATATGCTAGGGTGACTTGCTCTATTTCTTGCCCTTCTTTCTGCTTGGGACGACCTTGAAGCCTGCTCCCTGCATCGCAGAGGCGTTTCCTTCGGGCTCACGAGGAGGCTGGTTGCTGTTGCTGCCCTTCTTGGCAACTTCGTTCCAACCGCCCGAAGAGCTCCTATTGTCGGATGCTTGCTTTTCAAAAATGCCCTTTTCGGCAAGCTTCTTGCGACGAACGTACTCTTCCGCAAAGTGTCTACCGTCCATAGTCGTGGAACTGGCATAGACAGCGTCCGCAATCAAACCAGTGTCAAGTGGAAGCGCTTCCAAAGTCGACTGAAAGCTGGCAACTGTCATCGGCGTTAATCGTTGTCACAAGCGTTCGCATCCGAGTTGCACTTACCATCAGTCGTGATACCGCGAGAGAGCTCTCGGTGCGTCCATGCATTGAACTCATCCATAGCCGTGTTACCACTGTTGGCAGATCCAACGCGCTGCGTGCTAACAGCAGGGCTAGGCTTAGGACTCGGTCGAGCTACAGCCACCGCAGGCTTAGCGCTCGTGGTGCTGGTAGATCTAACGGGCACGACGGGCCCAGTTGGACCCTTGACTTTACCGCCAGCTCCAACTGTTGCCCAACCAGCGCCAGGAGGAGCAATTGGAGACGCTGCGCTCGGGATAGCAGGCGCATTGGTCTTGCTTGCCAAATTGGCGTAGCTCTTGGCAGTAATGGTAGGGGTACCGATCTGGATTGCTGTCTGCATGGCCTTATTCTTTCTTACTTCCTCCTCTCGCTGAATTTCAGCCAATGTCTTCTTGCTCAAAGATGAAGTTGAGACTGAGGTGGGAACGCTAGCTCCCTTCTGCGGTCCAGGTTTAGCCCACGGGGTTGACCCGGCCCCCGGCGAACCGTGGCCCCAGGTGCTGGATGCAGGCAAGGCCGCAGCTGTAGCAGCCACAGCCGCAGCCCTCTCCCGCTCGCGTAGGAGAGCGCCCTCTTGCTCCATTGCGGCCTTTCTCTGGGCGGCGGCAAGTTCTTCAGCCTTGGCAGCCTTGCGTGCCTCTGCTTCTTGAATCTCCTTCAGGCTTGGACCGCGCTGGCCTTCCTGACCGGGTTCTTTAGCCCATGGTGCTAGTGGCGGTGGCTGAACAACTTCTGGGGTGGCCGTCTGGGATCTGCTATACTGCTCTGGGAGATTGGATCGTACGCGCTGAGCAGTGGGGGCAGGAAGAGGCGTGCTTGAGGACGGGGGAGGAAATGGCATGGGCATACCGGGTTGCGCAGACTCTTCGGGGTCCGCAAATTCCGCAGCTGCAGCTTGTGCGATCTGGACTTGCTCAGTAAGAGACAGAGCTTCATCCTCTGAATGCTTCTTCTTCTTTCCAGCTCTCCCAGACTGTCGACTGGTAGCAGCAACAGGTTCAAAGACTCGAGCCTCCGACATAGCTTGCTGCTCCTCTTCAGCCTTAGCTTGCTGCTCTGCCTCAATTTGAGCACGCAGGCCCTCAAACTCTTGTAGACGGTCTCGGAACCCTTCAGAGTCTTCAGCAAGCTGGCCGGTCTGTGGGAGACCAACACGGAAGCCTTCTTCGCTGCCGGCTTGTTCCCCCATAGCAGCAGCCTCGTTTCCACCCATAGCAGCAGCCAGCATCTGGCGCTCATGACCACTCAGGTTGATGACGTCTTCTTGGCGAAAATGGTCGTTTGCAGCTCTCGCATGGAGCATAGCGCCGCCTCCTCCAAGATCCAGGAAAGGGCCTAAGCCACCCATGGAAGGGGGCTGCTGGGCTTGGTTGCTGATATTTCCGAAACTTGGTTGACTCTGGAGACTCTGGGCACTGGAGTGGTGTTGCAGGCCTGCGCTGTGAATCGGAAATTTGGACATTGCCTGTTGGCGCATGACATAATCCCTCTGCTGAGCCATAATGTACTGCTCCTCCTGTTTCCGGCGCTCTAGATTGTTCTGTTCCTCGGCTGTGAGAGTCCTACCGAAGCTTGGAAAGACGCCGCTCAGGGGCGGAATGACTCCGGTGTTGCCGTTATAACCACCTGCTTGTACAGGAGGCCCATGAGGAATACCAATCTGAGGAACTAGAAACGGCTCACGCGAATTACCGATGCGACGGATGAGCTGACCAAGTGGTTCGAATTCCGGATCTTCGACTTTCTTGACACGAAGGTCTGGGGTGAAAAAATTGGCTTTATACCAGTCATTCATTTCCAAGCCAGTGAAGGGCCCCTGAACCTGGCCTTGGGGATCCAAGTACACCCATCTCATGCGGTCCGGCATGACCATCTGGCGAGCCTGAGCCGATGGCAACTCGCTTGGAGTGAGTCCGCCGAATGGCAGTCCGCCAGGAATGGGGGTAAAAGATTGGCTAGAAGGCCCTTGGCTGCCGTCAGAGCCTGCCATGTGAGCAAGTCCCCTGTTTGAGTCGTTGGACGGAAATAGTTCCTCAAAAACGCCACGATTGGAGCGCATCGGGCTTTCTGTATCTCTTGACGGCCCTGGAAAGTTGCCGCGGCCAATAGCACCAAGGGGATTCCCCTGACGCAGATCAGGACCGTCGCTACCAGACTCGTGGTCATTGCTTTGCATCTGCGCCTGCATAGCGGCAGGGAATAGTGAACCGAGCTTGCTACCACGCCCAATGCTGCCAGCACCGAGGCCACCAGAAGCCGAAGGACCAAACACATTACCTAGGTTGCCGAGACCGGGAGATTGCAAGTCTCCCATATTTCCAAACAGAGAGTTTCCGAAAGCGTTTCCAAAGTTGGGACGATCGCGATCAGGAGTCCCAGTCGAAGGCCCCGGAGCAGGCCACCCGGATAAGTGGCCTAGTGGATAACCCTTTGCACCGACGCTTGAGGTTTGACTGCGGTCACTACCATCGAAAGCACCAGGAGCAAAGCTCCGATGCAAAGCGCCAAAGCCTGCACCATGTTCTTGAGAAGCGCCACCATAGAGCTTGTTGTCATTGGCAGACTCTCCGTCTTCACGATTTGCCGGACTGCGATAGGGGTTCGTCTCGGATGGGCTGTTCGGGTCGTCATCACCATCTAGGTTCAAACCTGCCATGCCAAAATCGCCGGCAGAGGTCTTGACGGGAGTGCCTAAAGTACCAGCGCGGTTGTCACTTGGATTGGTATCCTGCGATCCGCCGAGCATTGCACTGCCTGATAGTTCATCCTCCCCGAACGGATCCGTGTCAGTCCGTGGTCGCGTTCTCCATGACTGCTGCTGTCCAGTGGACAAGTTAGCATCGGTCGCTTTGGCACTCATATTATCAGAGCTGTCTTTTGGCATGAGATGAGCAAGTCGACTTCCGCCGGCCGCGCCACCGACACGTTTATCTCCAACAGCCGAAGAACCGATGGAGAAGTTTCCGAAACCTCCCGTCCCAGGTGTGCTCGGGTTGGATGGAGGCCAAATGGAGCTCATTCCCACAGCGCTGGCAGTGTTGGCCCGCATGAGACCAGGTAAAGTCGGCTTCGCTTGGTCACGAGCCTGGTCCCCGACCTGATCCTCGGCCTCAGATTCCTTAGAGTCGCCTGCCTTCCGATTAAACCAATACGCCTGGTCATCTCTAGAGACTCTGCCGGCTCCCGTCGGAGAGCCGAGCCCAGAGCTGCTGAAAGGGTTCGAATCGACAGTCTCGCGCCGGCGAGTCGACGGCCTTGTCGTAGAAGACGGTGATGTGAGACCGTATGCATTGCCTGTTCCGTGGGAGATGGACGGTTTTCGACCGCTACCGTTCGGTTGATGGGTTTCCTTGTTTTGAGTCGGGGGCTTAAGCGGGGAGTTGATGTCGGTGGAGAATGCCTTCTCGTTGTTAGTAGATTGATGAGGAAGGGAGGTGTCGACGAGGGTTGGCTATTCACCTCTTTCTCTTCCATAGAGTATTCTTGAAAAGAAATCGGAGTCGTCTCGCCGTTTTGATCCCAGCAGGCACCAGGTTCTTGGGGGATGTGGTTTTCGTTGCTTTTGCCCCAACCCCTGCCAGTGTTTCCGTTAATGTTGCTTGGGTCCCAGCCGGAGATGAAGAGACGAGAGAGATCGTCGCTCATCTTCTGAGCACGAAACACGTCCAAGAGATCTTCCTTGGTATAGCGGCTAGGTTCAGCCTCGACGTTGACAATTGCGGCAGCATGCTCAGCCGACGCGGGCTGAGCCGTGAAGTCTGTTGGAGGGGTAGCCTGCATAGTTTGGCCGAGAGGGGTCGTCGACGCGCGCCGAAATGTCATGGTTCCGTTCGCGGAACGGCCGTCTCGACGTGCCCTGAAGAGGTAGTTAGTACTTGCTGTGTTTGACAAAGTGGCGCGGGATGGGATGGGGGCAAAGTTTTTCGCGACGCAGCTGGGTCATAGAGGCGACGGGCACAGGCAGAAAAAAAAGAGAAGCCGTGATGCAGTTGTAGCACAAGCAAGCCGCCATATATGATGGCGCCAGCGCGATACTCAGGCGGCGCGAAGTGAAGCAATTGTCTAGCAAGGGATGGCAGGTCAACTTACCAGTCGCCGCCTACAGCGCCGCGACCATCAGGACGACCGGTCCTGGGGTCGCGATTCGCGTTCTGGCCGGCAGCAGCCGAGGCGAAACTTGAAGGTAGATTGGTTGGCATTTTTGGTGTGGCTTTTGTTGAAGCGGATGGGAGCTCGAAGCGCGGATTACCACGTCTGCTCTGAAGGCTGATAGCTTAAGTCGGTACGGCACCGGTGAGGGCGACGACAAGACGATGTAGAACAGAAACGCAAATACAACGCTTGCTAAAGCAACGGATATTGCTAGATTGCGCGTACAAGAATGGCAATGTAAAATATTACAGGTGTTTGGAGGTCGTGTTATGGCGAGAACGTGAAGTGAATCAGTAAGGTAAGGCGCTTGGGAAGAAAAGCTAGCAGGTTTTGGCAAAGGCAAATTTAGAGGTGTCGAATTGGCCCCCAGGCGGTAGGCGAGGCCCAGAATCCACTATCCTCGAAGCGGCTAATGTCCGAAATTTAGCCGACTAGTAGGCACGAGGGCTGAATCCTAAATGGGGGTTGGGGCCGCAGCTCAGCTGCTAACAATATTGTTTCTTGGTGTCGCAACATTGTGTTGTTGGCTGATGGTTTGACTTGGTGATACAAGATTACCATATAATTCTCCGACGATACTGCCACTTGTTGAATTTTGCCAGACTGGTGGAGTGACGAATAAATGGGTAGATAGATTGGCATGGCGTCCCGTGCCTACTCTTTGTTTGCAGCGACTGCCATTGCCACGGTACCAACACTGAGTTGTTTCACTCATGCCGCTCAGCCTTCCATCCGAGCGTCGATCATCAAAGCTTGGCAAAAATTTGTTGTGTTATGTGACACTTGCTTGTTTCTTGCCGTTGAATAAGGCGATGCTGGCCAACCCTCCATTGCAGGGCACGATGTACTGGGCCTCTGTTGCAGCTGGGGAGCAAAATTCAGGGTAAGTGAATATTTTGAATTAGTACCCCAGTCAGCTCGTCCATGTGCAGAGAGAAGGAAACAGGAGAAAAAAGTATTTGTAGGATGCTGCTCATGACTCGGGCTTCCATCAATATATCAAGCGGCAGTTGGTCTCGTCATTCGATACGCCCACAGAGCTATCTATCACAATGCGCACATCATAGCCTGGAGATTTTTCAAGGGTCGTCATGGCCTTGAAAACTCGCATAAATTTGTGCAGTCCATACCTATATAATAGCTTGTTCATGTCTGCGCTGACTACGACCTAGCTCTTCCCCTCCCGCCTTGCTCCCATGCCTTGATCCGGAACAAGCGACAGCATTCCTCTAGGATTCCATCTTACAGTACGGCAGCCTGCATGCATACCATGCCACCCTGTTCTTGCCTTTGTACAATCCATCCTTGTCCGTCCTTGTCCATCCATGTCCGAGTGTATTAACTCGCTCTTGGGTATCGATTCGTTCCAGTCATTCAGTCATCAAGTCGCGTTCAAAGGTTTTTTAGAAAATGCTGCTTAAACTTTCGGTTCGCGCGATCCGCAGAGCGAAGCATCAGCTGATCGCCGTGGACTTCAAATGCAAAAATTTGCGACGCGGCCTGCGCACCCTGGGCATTCTGCTCTGCTGCTGCGTCCTCTGGCGGCGCGGGTACTGATATTCTGAACGTTGTTCCGTCCTTGGGTACGCACTTGAGCCCTCGCTTCTGTGTGATAATTTCAATGACAAACTTGCGGTCGCGGACAATGATGCCTTTGATGCCAACCCGGCCAGCGCAGCGACTGCGAACGACTTCTGCCGTCGCACCATGCAGTTCTGCGCTGGCAAGTTTCGCCGCAGCGCCCGTTCCACCAGTGTATATCTCTCGGCCGAGAAGCTCGCGAGCGTAGCCTATCCACAGCTGATTCAAATCTGCGTATATGTCGTATGACTGTCCTGTAGCGGGCACATCGTGGAGGCCAAGGTTGCGCCGCTGACGGGAAGACAAAGGCTTCGGTCGTTGTTTCTCCCTTTCTTTCTTCTCTGAACGCGCTTTTCGCCGTGCATTGCGCGCATTCAGAACAGACGGTGGTGGAGAGGATCGTCGTAGGTGCAGTGTGCGATGCTGGATTTTTTCGCCAAATATGCGGTTGACAGAGTCTGGTGGATGGGCGCGGGCCAGTAGCTCCTGCGTGAGGGCTTGAGGCACCGACATGCTTGAAATGCTTCCCAAGTAAAATCCACAGCCGCGGCTCGGGGAAGCGAAATGCTGTCGATAGAAGATGGGTTGAATTGTTGAGGAGGGGGACGGTTAATAATAATGCAGCCCAAACTATTGGCTCGGTGGACACCAGTTCAAAAAAGCCGGGTCACCCCTTGAGTAGCCGGCTTGCAAGTTGGCCTCACATGGCCTCGGCAGAATCGCCTTTGCCCCACCCCCGGACGTCAGTTAGGTCGCCCGGCTTCCCCAGCTCCTGCCAACTTTCTCTAGTCCATGCTGTCATCCCATTCTTCCAACCTCATGGATTGATTCTTGCTCGCTGATTGCTCTAGTAACGCTTGAGCATCCTCCCGGTCTACTTCTGCAACGCGAAGCGCCAACCCTGACCTCGACTTTTACGCATCAGCAGCTTCGCAATGGCTGGCGGCGACGAGCCTCTCGATACTACGAGCACCTCGGCCCCCGATCTGCAAATTCTGGGCGATGAGATCACTTTGCAGCCCGGTGGCTACCTTGAGCCGGAGAAAGGGGCAACCGAAGGGAAAGAGGAGGCTCTTATGAATCAATTCGCATCGTTTCGGTCCGAGCCATTGCAGTAAGTTGCGCTCGCTGGGCTGTTGTCTGGGCGCTTGCCATTATAGAGAACCTAACATGGGCAGATTTTTGCGTGAGGTTTCTCTCTATGTTTCTGGCCAGGGATGGCGCGCATACGATAATGTCATTGGACAACCGGTTTTCTACCCTGGGTTCACCCAGAACATGACTTCCATGGTCATGTCTGCACCGCTTCTCCAGGAACGCATCTCACAACTTGCTGAGAGCCGCGTTGCCGTTGAGGAGCAGGAAGGGCTGCTGAACAAGAACGACAAAGACTACGTGACGAAGCGCACGCAACGCCGCGTGGCTCTTGAAAACTCCTTGCAGGAGGTTGCCGAAAAGTTGACCGACGAAATGATTTGCAAGATGGAAGGCAAGACTTTCATCCGTAGTTCCTACTACATGGTTACTCAACTGTTGACAAGAGCCTATCACCAAGGCATTCATGTCTCCAGCGAGGAGGTATTGCGTCTGCGCAAGGTGGCTGATCTTGCTGCTAAGAAGAAGCAAAGCATTGTTTTCCTCCCTAGCCACCGGTCACATGTTGACTACGTCAGTCTCCAGCTCATCTGCTACCGTCTTGGTTTGACTTTGCCCGTCGTGGTGGCTGGCGATAATCTCAACTTTCCTCTCGTCGGAAATTTCCTGCAGCATGCAGGCGCCATGTGGATCCGTCGGTCCTTTGGTGACGACGCTCTTTACTCGACTCTGGTTCAGTCATACATTGACACATTGCTCCAGCAGGGTTACAACTTTGAGTGCTTCATTGAAGGAGGCCGATCGCGCACCGGAAAGCTCCTCCCGCCTAAATTTGGTATTTTGAGCTTCGTCCTGGACTCAATTCTGTCCGGCCGTGTGGAAGACACCATCATCTGCCCCGTGAGCACGCAGTACGACAAAGTTATTGAGACGGAGGGGTACGTCACCGAGCTGCTAGGTGTCCCCAAAAAGAAGGAGAACCTTGCCGACTTTCTCTCAGGAGGCTCTTCCGTACTGTCTCTGAAGCTCGGCCGCGTCGACGTGCGATTCCACGAACCTTGGAGTCTACGAAAATTCGTTGATGAGCAGCTCGCCAAGATCCCTAATGTCCCCCGTGGCTTGGACACGGACCATAGCAACCCGGCTGTTAGGGCAGTCCGGGAAAAGATCCTGAGAACTCTTGGATACAAGGTCCTCGGAGATATCAACGCCGTCTCTGTCGTCATGCCTACTGCTCTGATCGGTACAGTCTTGCTCACTCTGCGTGGACGCGGCGTAGGTAAGCAAGAACTCACTCGTCGCGTCGAGTGGCTCACGGCTCGAGTCAGAGCCAAGGGTGGCCGCGTCGCGCACTTTGGTAACGCACCGCTCTCTGAAATTGTAGACCGTGGCCTGGAGGTTCTTGGCAAAGACTTGGTCGGCATGGTAGACGGACTTGCTGAGCCGACCTACTATGCCGTTGATCGCTTCCAGCTTTCTTTCTACCGCAACATGACGATTCATTTATTCATCTACGAAGCTCTTGTCAGCGCTGCCATGTACACCCGCGTCAAGCGTGGTGGCGGCCCGACAATGCAGGTCATTGACTTTGAGGAGCTCAAGTCGACAGTCTTCTTCCTATCATCTCTTTTCCGCGGCGAATTCATATTTGGCAGTGCGGGCCTTGATGCCAACTTGGACAGGACACTCAAGGGACTAGAGGCTGACCGCGTCGTGCAATTGACAAAGGACGACAAGGGAAATGTCGTTCAAGTCGGCCTTTCGGATGAAGAGCGAAGAGCAGGGCGGGAGAACTATGATTTCTACTGCTTCCTGATCTGGCCCTTTATTGAAGCTAGTTGGTTGGCCGCTGTGTCATTAATGGGGTTATGCCCACCCGGTGACGCTAGCGATGTATGGGTTGAACAGTCCAAAGCGCAGAACAGTGCTCAGCTTGCAAGTGGAATTGTCAGTCACTGTTCTTTTGATAACACTACTAACAACCGTGTAGCTCGGAAAGACTCTCTATCATCAAGGCGACTTGTCATACTTTGAAGCTGTGAACAAGGAAACGCTCAAGAACTCATACACCCGGTTTGAAGAGGACCAAATGGTGCATGTTGTTAAAGCAAAGGAATCCAAGGTTCCCCCGCGCATGCAACTAGATCCAACCTGGAGACCTCCGCGAGACCCTAAAACTGGCGCTTTGCTAGCAGAAGGCAAGCTCTGGGATTTTACGGAGAAGATTGCCAGCTGTCGTCGAGAGGGTAAGAATCGCAGAGATGGTGCGACTGTCAGCAGTCGCGTGTTGCGACTCACAGACGAACTCGGTCGCAAGCTGTTTGAGCAGGCCGAGGAAGGCGCCAAAGCCGGCAAGCAAAAGATTCCCAGCCGACTGAGCCAGGAGGAGAAGGAGACACTGCACAAGACTGTTGGCGAGGCTCGTCGCCGCAGAAAGATGCGCAACAAGCCGAACCTGTAAGATGCCGCATTGTGCTTGGGACTAGTGGTGGTCAAAGTTGTGACACTGGGTGAGGGGCGCAACGGTTGTTTGTTGCAGATGTACATTACTTGTTCTGTCGTTGGGCCGCTCATTTTGGCCAGTTTTGTTGCATTGCGTAATATATTCTGTATATATACAACGGCAATCTAGATGCCGATATGCAAAATGACATTATTCAGCCTTGGCAGCCTTCTGCATCTATGCTTTTGTAGGCTCCAAGATGATGTTGTCTATTAATCTTACGGCCGGCCCTCCGGCATGTCCAACATCTTCCCCAGGGACAGCCTCCTCCAGCGGAAGCATTTTGATGGCGCCGCTCAGCACCGCTCCACGTGCAGGATCAATCACGTCAATCTCCTGCAGCGTGTCCGGATCCGCGAGAGAAATGTAGTCCACCTCGAACAGGACACGCTGCGTCGGCGGTAGCCTCGCCTGTGCCTGCACCACGGTGGCGACGACCTCGCGCGCGGTGCCCAGAACCGCGGCGCGGTCCACATTGGCGGCGGCATACGAATTGGCGGCGGCGCGGAGCGCGCGGTTCAGGACAATGCCAACCCTGCGGCGGCGGGTGCCGAGGTAGACGTTGCGCGAGCTCAGGGCCAGGCCGTCGCTCTCACGCTCCGTGGGGCAGACGACGACCTCTGTGGGCAGGATAAAGTCGCGGGCCATGCGGCGGATCACGACGGTCTGCTGCACGTCCTTTTGGCCCAAGTAGACGCGCTCGGGCTGCACAATGTTGAAGAGCTTCATGCAGACGGTGGCGACGCCGCGGAAAAACGTGGGCCGGCTCGCGCCCTCGAGCACCTCGCCGACGGGGGTGACGGTGACGAAGCTGCCCTTGCTGTCGACGGCCTGGCCGGGGAAGCCCGACGGGTACATGTCGGCCGTGGTGGGGGCGAAGACGGCCGAGATGCGGCCGAGGTTGGCGCCGTCGTCGGCGAGGGCGCGGTCGAGGCGGGCGAGCGCGGCGGCGTCGGCGTCCCACGTCACCGGGTACGAGGCCAGGTCCTCGCGGACGCCAAACTGCGCCGGGTTCACGTAGACGCTCACGACGACGTGGTGGTTCGCGCGCGCGGCGGCGCGGATCAGCGCCAGGTGGCCCTCGTGCAGCGCGCCCATGGTCGGCACCAGCCCGACGCTGTGCTGGCTCAGCGTGTGCGGCTTGCGCCAGCGTCGGACCGCGTCCACGGTGCGCAGGACGCGTATCGATGTCGATGGCAGCTTCTCAAAGAAGGACGAGGAGGAGGCGGAGGAGGAGGACGTCGAGCATGCTGTCTGGGCAAAGATTCGGGTGCGGACGGCGGGGGAGGCTGCGCGCGCCATCAGCTGGCGGCGGTCGAGGGCAGCAAACATGGTGGGTGTGTCTGGCGCCGTGCCGAGGGAGTGGAGAGAAGAGCAAAAAGTTGTCGAAACTAGGTCAGTGGGGGCATTGATGTATTTGTATGCCTGGAATTAAGCCACATGGCCCATTGCTCTTCTTTCTGGGGAAAATTCGACGGGCAAACAATGATCGTGACGATATCTGCCGCGGAGTTTTGGGGATGGGGTCGAAAGCTATGGAGAGCTTCAGGATGACTCAGCGATGCGCCATCTCTACTATTAATAGCAACCTGCGACTTTTGACGCCCTTCCATCTTGCTCATCATTTTCGAAACAATCGTTTTACTCCCCAAGACGCGTAACAATTAATGTGTGCCATCTACTTCTCTAGTTCCAGAAATCCTCTCACTTGACCGAGAACTCGCGCTTGCAGGCTTGGGTGAGAGGCAGCGACCAAGCCCCAGTTGCCAGACAACCGCCTCCCCGTTCCGAAATCAACCTCTTTGCCGTCAAGATCGGTTGCAACGCCGCCAGCTTCTCGGAGAATCAAGTGCGCGCCTGCATAGTCCCAAATATAGTCCTCCGGATCCTCCTGGCCCCCTTCCACTCTGGGAGGCGGGATTCTAACTTGCACGTTGTTGCAGCTAGTTTTCCCTAGAGCCAAGATGACGAGCCTGACCTGGGTTGACCAGACCTCCGTTCCGGGGAAGCGGGCGCAGCCGAGGCGCTTGGTAAGTTGCTTCGCCTTGTTGAGATGGTATGCCTCGCCAGAAATGGAATCCACAAAGTTGAAACCCAAAGACTGCATGGAAGGTGCTTCATCTTGAGGTTGTGACCGACGGGATGGTATAAACTGCCCAGGAGGGAGCTCACCGCCGTCAACTGGTTGTACAAGCACACCTCGATCACCGTAAACAGCGGACACGATGAATCCATAGCCCTCGTCATCGATAGGCACGCTTTCAAGGTGATGTAGGTCTAGCGCAAGATTCGGGCAGCCCACCACACCGAGTACTTCTTTCCCGTCTTCGATGAGCGCGACCGCGACAGCATACTGGCCGCTTTCGATAAAAGTCGCCGTGCCGTCAATGGGGTCCATGACCCATGTCCGCCCGTGCCGCCCGCCCGTGCCGAGGCCGCCGCGGTCAATCAGCTCCATCATTTCCTCCGGCGAGCATGGCCGCGACAGTGCCGCCGCTTGGCTTGCTGCACCCGGCCAGACCTCGGTGGACGACGACACCAGCTCCCAGACTTGCTGGCAAAGGACGGCGTCTTGGCGGAGAGCGGCCGCACTCTCCTCGCCGAGGAAGCCGTCGGCGGGAAAAGCTTGGCTCAGGGTGCCGATGAGGAGAGCCTGCACTGCGAAATCTGCGACCGTGACGGGAGTAGAATCCTTCTTGGACACATGCTTGATGGATCGCATGACGGACTTTGTGAGCACGGAAGCATAGTGAACGGCAGCAGTAGCAATACGCCGCTCTTCGGCGTACATTGTAGACCCCATACCAAGTGGTTTTCCCGTGGGCTTCAACTTGACTTGTAGGTCGATGTGCCAGCGACACTTGGAACTTGATATTATTTCCGAGACTGATACTGTAGATTTTCAAGAGGCCTAGCGTCCCTTTTCTATTATCTTTGTCCTCAATATTCCCCTCTGTCTCAATACAGTTGTTCAGAGGCATTTTCAGCATATTCCACTTATATTGCGCATAGCCTAGCCGTTTCGGGGCAATGCGACTCAATCAACTCGACGCGTACAGCCGCCCGCTCGTGTAGATGCAGGGGCTTTCATGCAGCTTGTCATGTATGACAGGCTCAGCCGGATAATCATGTCAAAGCTATGTGTTTTCAAAGCAAATAGAGAGCCATGGCACTCCCCTAACGTGGCCGTGTTATGCTAGGCAATTCAAAGGGCCTGGAGACGCCAGCATGTGGTTCTAGCGGCCGGTGGAGGGATCGATGCCTGGATTAGGTGTTGTTGCTCTTGCGATGCGGATCAAGTAACGGAATCATCCGAAAGTCTTTGTCGAGATGAAAAATAAGGCGTGAAATATCGTGGGATGATATTGAGTGATGCTGTTGGGGGCGACAGGCCAATCAGAGGCTACGATTGTGCAGCCACTTGTGGCTCATCCATGTCCGAAATTCACGACAGACACAATATGCGGAGCAAATTGCAAAGGCGTTTCTGAATATTCTTATTTTACTTTTTCCTTTGAAATCTAGTCGAGTTCATCCTGATTCTCGACCCTTTGCAGACCATGCTTGGAGCGTGGAATAAGCTAATGTTGGCCGGAGAAGAACGGAGATAGCGAGCTTAAAAAGTGGCTGGCGAGGCATGCACGAACAATGCAGCCCCTCGTGTTGGACAAAGTTTGGTTTTACCGAGCTGTTACTCATATCTGGCCTCTTTGATGGATTACCTTGTCCAATCAAGCGAGGACCAAGAATAACACGGCTAAAGCACCAAGCCTGCTACAACTGAGCTACAATGAACCGCCCTCAGGATCGGGCTACCCTATCTTGCTCCTCGCGATTCGTTCAGCTCTAATCTTTCTTGCACGATTTTTAAGCAAGTCCGCATGGCAGTCAGAGCGTGCGGAGCTTCATCCCGAGACAGACTCGGTTGCGGCAGGTGTTAGGCAGGCAGGTGTGGATGGCGACAGGCGCTAACTCACTTAAGTTAAAATGCTGCCAACCTCATGTGGTAATATCACCCGGCGAGGGGTCTGACGGTCGGCTTATTTTCCAGAACGGTTTCGACTGAAACTTCGGGTGCAGAGTCGGGGCCGACTCTGCAAGCTCCGTGAGCAGGTGCGGGCCTGCCCTCCATCAGCCTTACGGGTTATTCAGCCAATGTCCGCAAGCTCCGACAAGAACAGCTGGAGCTTGTCCTGGCTGCTCCACTATAGAAGGTAAGAGGGCTCTCACAATGTACGCCCTTTTCTTGTTGTAGCAGCGTGATTCTGGTTAAAAGGCCGACGGGGAGTTTACGTTTGTGAACAGCGAAACAAGGCTCACGGGAAGCAACGCAAGTACGGGACTTGTGTAACTTGGAACAGATCGTTGTCATCTTATTATCCTATGGAGAGAATCAGAAACTGCGCCCGCCGCAAGATGTGCTGTAGCAACAAAGTACACGAGCTAACAAGTTCTCCCAAGTCAAGCCTTGGCAGTGACTAGGCGTACGCATCACAAGCAAAAATCTTGAAACTGGCTGCGGAGTGGTTTCAAGCCATTCCACGTGCTGTGCAGCACATGTAGCGGCTCGTTCCCATATTATTAGTAGCCGCAAGCTTATTACACCCACCCACCCGGCCATAACGTGCTGACCCTGCTTGCCTACGTACGCCAGCATAACGCGTTGGCTTTGTGGGCTCTCGCTGGCGCCCATTGGCGGAGCTTCCAGGCCCATTTCAGCCATAATAACCATCTCTGTTATTGCGGCCCCGCCCACCATGAAGGGTTGTTGGCTGGTGGCGGAGTTGGGTGGACTTGGAGCACGGTTCGCAGGCCATTCGGCCCAGAGATCGGTGCACCGGTCTAAAGCTGCTGTGGTTTTTTTTTTCTGGAGCTCGCTCAATGAGGAGATTGCCGCAGAGCAGATGTCCGCGTTATGTTTGAGGCCAGGGAGAGTTTATCTCGTCAGATGAAAAGGATAGTTCTGTATATTAAGGCAGTCGTCCCTCTGCATTTCCAGACTCAGCCAACATGATAAAACTCCACACGGTGGGCAGACTACAACAACAACAGCGCTTGTAATATCCCCAGTCTACAATCTCCATTTGCTAGGTTGCTCTTGAAACTTGGACAGAGTATTGAGAAACTCTGGCATCATGGCATCGGCACCAAACACCCTCGAGGTGCCCCGCGAACCGGGTTGGGCAACCTCTACCACATCAACCCTCGCTGGTGACGACCACGCCCCCGAGAAAAATATTCCCTACGCCAGCTCCGTTGGCGGCAAGACTGAATTCGACAATGAAGATTCTGCAGCGCAGCCAGACGAGCCGAGTGAAGATGAATACCCTTCCGGGACCAAGCTCATCTTCATCGTCGTCGCTCTCGTCCTCGCCATTTTCCTCCTCGCTCTCGACATGGTCAGTTTCAGATGCCCTTCCTTACCCCTCTACCAAACTAATAATGCTTACTTCTATTTAGACCATTGTCGCTACTGCCATTCCCAAAATCACAGAAGAGTTCCAAGGCTTGGACAAGGTTGGCTGGTACGGCGCCGCATTCTTCATGACCGTGGGCGCTTTCCAGTCCACCTGGGGTAAAATCTACAAGTACTTTCCCCTCAAAGCCTCCTTCCTCATTGCCATTCTCATTTTCGAGGTCGGCTCCGTCATCTGCGGCGCCGCGCCCAACGCCGAGGCTCTCATCACCGGCCGTGCCATTGCCGGTCTTGGCGCCGCCGGCCTCGGCGCCGGCGCCTACACCATCATTGCCTTTTCCGCGCCGCCCAAGAGGCGGCCCGCCTTCACCGGCATCCTCGGCGCCTCGTACGGCCTGGCCAGCGTCATCGGGCCCCTGCTGGGCGGCGCCTTCACCGACAACGTCTCCTGGCGCTGGTGCTTCTACATCAACCTGCCCATCGGTGCCATTTCCGCCGGCGTCATCTTCCTCTTCTTCCAGACGCCTAGCGCGGCGGTCCCGGAGCAGGCCCCCCTCAAGGAAAAGATTCTGCAGATGGACCCTCTGGGCGTCGTTCTCATGATGGGTGCCACCATCACCTACATCCTCGCTGTGCAGTATGGTGGATCGGCCCACGCCTGGAACTCTTCCACCGTCATTGGCCTTCTTGTCGGCTTTGTGGCCATCATTGGTGCTTGGGCCGCACTGCAGTACTTCCAGGGTGAGCGATCCATGGTGTCGCCTCACCTAGTCAAGAACCGCGCCCTTGTCGTGGCCATGATTTACAGCTTCATCTTTGCCGGTGGCTTCTTCGCCGCCATCTACTACATCCCTGTATACTTTCAGTCGGTGCACAATGCCAGCCCGACCATGAGCGGTGTGCGCAACCTGCCCTTCATTATCGCGGTCACCATCTCTACCATTGCTAGCGGTGCCATCGTCTCTGCTACCGGCTACTACCAGCCTCTTCTTATCGGCGGCGGTGCCGTGGCCACCGTCGGTGCTGGACTGCTCTTCCTCTTCAATGTCAACACTTCCACTGGCACCTGGATTGGCTACCAGATCGTCGCCGGCGCCGGCTGGGGCGCTGCCTTTCAGGTTCCCATGATTATTGTCCAGGGCACGGTCGAGGCCAAGGATCTCGCCTCCGCCACTGGCATGCTTCTGTTCTTCCAGGGCCTCGGCGGAGCTTTCCTCGTCTCCGCCGCGCAGTCTGCCTTCCTGAACCAGATGGTCAGCTACGTTTTGCGGCACGCGCCCGAAATTGACAAGGGCACTCTCATCCTGACCGGTGCCACCAACATTCGACATGCTTTCCCTGCCGACCAGATCCCCATCGTTATCGATGGGTACATGCACGGTCTCAAGGTTGTCTTTGCTCTCTGCATTGCGGCTACTGGCGTGGCCACCATGGTCAGTCTCTTTACTCGCTGGACGAAGCTCAAGCAGGGCGCTGGTGCTGGCGGTATGGCCTAGGCACTTTCAAAAGTTGAAGCCTTTGGCAAGCCGGACTTTGCTCTCATCTCTCGGCGTTTTTTGGTTGAAGTTGTTCTAGAATAGATGGCCCATAGGGAGGGCTTAATAAATTTGTAATGAATATATAATGATTCACGGCAAACAAGCAGATGCAGGCCACGTGAGCAAGGAAGGAAGAAATCATGTCAAGTGGACAAATGGTTTGGTACTCGGAGCGAGGTTCCTAATATTGACCAAGATTACTATAACTGATAGAGCACTTGGCATGGCCGAGCTAAAAGCCGTCGGGATTTCCAGTCATGGCAACTAGACATGTGGCTTCGGCCGCCAAGAGAGGCGGTGTTGTTACAGCGGCTAAGCTTAGTTTACAACTCTATTTCTCGCATGCCGTTTTTGGCTTGGCCGCGAATAAAAAAAAAGAAATCAAGTCTCATTCATAGCACGCGATGCGGTGCGATGTTACTTCTCCCCGCAATTCGGCCTTTGCTTTTTGACAAAAACGGAAGGTCATGGAGGGTTTCGCGAGAAGCCAGACCAAAACCCACAGGGTATCTCGATCCGCAGGTCATGGGCATCACTTGAACTTTACTAAATTGACAGCAACCAGCAATACTTGCTCCAACTTAAGCAGGACTTGAGGGTTGTGAAAGAACTTTGCGAGCGTGACTGCAGCACACAGAGTACTGCGGCGGATTGTAGCCTCTTGGAGTTGCAACGAAGCGGCTCCTCAAGTATGGCAGAAATCACGAGTTCACTAGTTCGCTAGTTCACTATTCACGTTACTTGATTAGCTTCAAGATAGCGTTGCCCCAGGGCTCGTCAGCATTGCTTGGCAATCCACAGTCACATTACGAGCCTGCCAGTAAATCCCACGCTATTGGGTCTCGCGGAATCTTTGCAGCCTCCAGTCTCGATGACACCCAAGTTTAATACGCACCTGCCCGAAAAGCTCAAGGTTGTACGGCATGATCTCGTATTGAAGACGAGTGACCGTCTTGCAGATTGCGCATTATGAAAGCTGAATGGCAATGACAGTGGTCAGGGATGCGTTGGTGTAGTCTAAACCGGCCCCCAGACTGCCAGTATAAAAAGAGCAAAAGAGTATCTTCCAGACAGATCATCGTGGATACTCATTCTCCCACATTCCAATCTTGTGCCATCTAAAATGAAAGGTCCCGTGGCTACTCTTGTTCTAGCTGGCCTCGCTGCCGGCATCGTCTCGCCCAACAGCAAGGCGGCATTCATGGCCCAGCAGCTTGCTGCCGACAGCGCCCCTAATTCTGTTTCCATGGCTTCCCTGCAGAGCTTGAAGACGCAGCAGAGGAAGAGCGACCGTGCAGAGGGCTTGTACGATGCTGATCGCTACGTCGCCCAGGCTGCTGCCAAGTGCTCCAACGGCAAGGCTGGCGAGTACAGCTGCCGCAACGTGGACCTTGCCGGATTTATTCGTCACCAAGACACTGGCAGTGGCCAGCGTGAAGGCAACGATCTATGGGGTGCGTCTTGATTCCAACTCGACGTGATGAAGACTTGAACTGACCAGAAACTCTCCAGCTTGGACGTCTTCCACCGGCCGGGAATTCGGCATCATTGGCCAGACGGATGGCACAGCTTTCGTCGAGGTGCTCAAGGACGGCAGCTTGCAATACATTGGCCGTCTGCCGACACAGACAGAAAACTCTGACTGGCGCGACATGAAGGTCATTGGCAACCACGCCTACATTGGTTCCAAGGCGAGAAACCATGGCTTGCAGGTGTTTGACCTCACCAAGCTCCTGGCTTTGGACCCCAAGCAACCAAAAACATTCAACATCAACAGCGATCTGACCGCTCACTACAAGGGCTTCGGCAGCAGCCACAACATTGTTGCCCACGACACCACCAACACAATCTCAGCCGTCGGCACCAAGCCCGCCGACGGATGCAACGCCGGTCTTTGGATGCTCGACGTCTCGGACCCGAGCAAGCCCAAAAAGTCAGGCTGCGTCAGCGAGGACGGCTACGTCCACGACGCGCAGTGCGTCATCTACAGTGGCCCTCACCAGCAGTACAGAGGCCGCGAGATTTGCTTCAACTACAACGAGGACACGCTCACCATTGCCGACATTACGGAGCGCGCCAGCCCCAAGCAGCTCTCCCGCACCACGTACAAGGGCGCCACGTACACCCACCAGGGCTGGATCGCGGACAAGGACATGCGCTACCTCCTGCTCGACGATGAACTGGACGAGAGTTACAAGACGGGCCCCGCCGCGGACCAAAAGACGACGACTTATATTGTCGACGTCTCGGACCTGACGAAGCCAGTCTTTACCGGCCTCTACAAGAGCCCCGCAAAGTCCATCGATCACAATCAGTATGTAGTCAACGGGCTTTCGTACCAGGCCAACTACGGTTCTGGTCTGCGTATTGTCGACGTTTCGTCCGTCACCCAGGATCCTACTGGCGCTGGCTTCAAGGAGGCTGGGTTTTTCGATGTTCGCCCGGAGGATGATGCTGTTGGCGGGCAGGCTACGTTTAACGGCGCCTGGTCTGTTTACCCGTACCTGAAGAGTGGTTACATTCTGGTGAATAGCATCGAGCGTGGCGTCTTTTCTCTCAAGTACACTGGCTAGACTAAAAGACGGGTGTTGAGCGACATACAGATATCGAGCGTGCCTATTGAATGAATTGAATTTGATCCAAAATCGGTGTATTGTCCTCCTTCGTGATAACTGGGCGAAACTCAGCCCTTTGCTTTGCGCAAAGAAAATATGGCGCCCGCTCTTCTGCACCCACGAGTGAATGCGATGATGATGCTACCTGTGTTAAGTTAAGCAGGACAATACCCAATGCTGCGTGACTAACGAAACTACATGGGAGGCCCAACATGCGCTCTACGCTAGAGGCACGACACCATTTTCGTGAGAATTCCGTTACTGATTGCAAATACCTGGCTTCCTATTTGGACGCAAGTCTGAACATTTCGTATCGTCATTCTGCCTTTCTGCCAAGCAGCCGAGGGCGATCTACAAGCTAGCGCCCACCGAGCCCTAAAGAGCTGCCAAATCGGGCCAAGATGAGCAGGCCTTGGCTATAAGGTTATCTTGGCCCTGCTCCCAGTGAAGCCAACTGTGGCACCTCAGAACAAAGGCCGAGCGCAGTTGGTTCTTGCGCAATACTGCCAAGAAACACTACCAGGGTAACATGGCCATGCTGATAAGGCCGTGTAGCTGATAGAGTTGTCAATAAGATGAAAGAAGAAGCTGCAAGAAAAAGGTGGTTGTTTATCCGTATATTTAATACAAATCCCACAGACTTATTTTGCCGTCTTTGGCTCCTGCAGCCAACCAGTGGGTATGCTTCGCACGGTGCAGTCGCCTATCCTTGACTGTCATAGCCCGCGTTTCGACTGCCGCCCCAGGCCTTGCGACGAGCGCATTTGCTGCACCTTCTTGAATCGAACAAGAAGCCTGTCGCTGTTCATTGCTATGCGTTGGGGCCTGATCTGCCTCGGATTCTAGGTGAGCAAAAGCTGCAGCATAGACGCCGACTTGGTGCCATTTGAGAACAGCAAGCTCTTTGAGAGACTTGCTCGCGTACACGCGGATTTTCGAATCCCAGCCAGCCGTCGCAAATACACGGCCGTCTGAGCGAATGGTCAAGCTCTGCTGCCCGGCATGTTTCGTGTTGGCGACTTTGATGGGGTCCTCCCAGGCCTTGGTGTCAAGGTTACTGATGTTGGTGGCTCTGGCGGCGGCAGCCGGCTCGGCAGCAAACAGCGCTCCGATGCCAGCAGGGGCCTCGTTCGGCACGGGTATACGATCTCCTGTAACTGTGGCAACTTCTTCTGCGGCCACGACTCCGGTGATGATGGTCTGCAAGGTCGTAGGCATGGGGTGCTTAACGATTAAAGCGTCAGCGGCAGACGAGATGAAATATTGGCCTCGCGAGTCGGCATCCAGTGACAAGACGGGTTGTGAATGTGACTGGCCACGATACGTCGTAATCCAATCATTTGTGTTCTCGCGGAGAACAAACACGGAGCACATGCCATTTTCGAAGCCAGCAACTAGCACGAGATGCTTTTCCTTGTAGAGGATTGCGAGGGTCATAGCCATGCCGTGCTTCCCGCCGGGTTTGACTGTGTGAATACGCTTTTGACTTGGTAGCTCGAATATGTCAATCTGGAAAACCGTCTTAGCGTACAATTGAGATGCCTCGGCCGAGGTTGAGACGCACTGATTCGGCCAACAGCGTATTGGGAACGGCGACGAGAATGCTCGCACTACTGTCATCCGCCAATGTCGCGCTGGCTCCTGGGGTATTGGGGCATCCAGCAAACGCGCAGAAATTCATCGTGTTGACATCCAACACGTGTAGCATCCATGGCTGCGGAGGCGCATCTCCTGTCTGCTCCAACGGCGAGGCGCTCGATAGAATTTCTTCATCCTCCGCTCGTAATTGCCATACAACGAGACGGTGATCTCGGCCGTGACTTGGGCTTTGCATTAGTAAGACAAAACTTGCCAGATTTCCATTCAAACACTCACGTTATGATCTTGTCGTTACCCCAGGCTCTAATCGCAAGAATCGCACTTTCATGCGCTCGCCAGACGGCTTTCGGCCGCATAATGGCGAGATCCCATAGCATCACGTAACCGTCGGCGTCGCCAGTCGCAAGGCGGTCATTGCCGCGGACAAACGCCGCGGCATGAATCTGCGACTTGTGGCCGCGCAGAATATTGACTGGCGTCGGTTCGGCCATGATGGCGGCGTGTTATAATAAAAGCCCACCAAACTCGAGCATTTTTTACTGATAATTGCAGTTTAACGGTTGTGATGGACTTCGCGCGACCGAAAGGCCATCCACACAGTGTGGGACGTGTCATGTATACTGTGCTCACGTGTATTCGGGGTCATTTGCTTGTCAGGACGAAAAAATCGAAGAGCTGAATGAACTTTACTAAAGAACAATGCAACGGCATTTGCGATTGATGTTGTCGATCGCGGCTGTAGTGACAATTTGCTAGTTGAGCTCAAACCAAGCGAGCGCGGTACTTACCAAAACAGAAGGCTAAAAAGTGGCGGTCTTTTTTGTATATTCTGTATAACAGTTGGACATACTGTGACTAATAAACCATTGATAAGATAAAATCTGGGTTATACGCAGTTTAATAAATGTAGCCTTGTTGCGTCGATGGCTAAAGCGCCTCTGGCAGAGATGTGATTTGCAGAAGCCCAGATATGCTTTGACATCTAAGGGGTGCTATTGGGGTGCTGACAGGCCTGCAAATGCAGATAAAGTAGACGAGGAGAAACAAAATTACAGGATGTTGTATAGGATTCGATATCCCGCCGGCCAATTCCCTCCACGACACCATCAATGCTCAAGGCCCTCGACCCGCGCGTGAACAACAGTGTACGTAAAAGCCATGGAGTATCCAACGATGTACGAGCATCACTGGGACTTTGATGACTCTGGCCGCTAGAAAACACCAGAAAGCTTCAAAAAATCTCACAGAAATTGTTATCTTTCTCTGTCCATAATGAAGCTCTCCGTCATCCTCTCCGTCGGCCTTGCCGGTGCCGCCTCTGCCCGCTACGTCAAGAACCTGACCGAGTACACCAAAGATCTTCCCAGATGCGCCGTTTCGGCCATGAAAATCGGCATGAAGAACCAGGGCTGCAACCTCGAAACCGTCGACGTCGATGCCAAGGACTTTGACTGCATCTGCGACAACGACCTGGACATTGACGGCCACGTCTATGCCCAAGTCGACCATTCCTGTGTTGCCGGTGCGTGTCGACGCCACCAGACATTTCATCAGCATGCTAATTTGAGATGAAAACAGACTACGCTTCTGCTGCGGGCATTCTCTGCGGCGTTTGGGAGGTTGAGAGCACCACCGCCTCGGACCTGCCCCAGGCCACCAAAGCTCTCGCCGACATCCTCGGTGTTGGCGCTCCCAAAGCCCAGGCCACCGGTGACACCACCGGCGATGCCGATGCCGCGGATGCGACTCCGGCTCAGCAGGCCAAAGCCGCTGTTCCCGTCAAGAATCGTGCTTCTGTGCCTACCGGCCGCATTGCGCGCTCTTTCGGCGGTGCTGCCGCCGCTACCGCCGCCATGCACCTGTGAATGAAATGGCAATCGCCTGCATCTTGTATTATAAACAATGGAGAAAGATAGCCTCGTGAAGATATGAACAATGTCCCGCGTTTATTTTCACATTTTGTTGACCCTTTTCCCTTGCAAACTCACAAAGTTGTCGGTGTCATGACCCTTGATTGCCTTGAAAGTTCATACTGTAGCCGCCTGTCGCCTCATCCTTGACCATTTGAAAATTGTTCGTGCTGAGACCAAACGGCTTGAGTATTCCGTCTCCTAGCGTACGCAGCTTCCCCCACATCTCCGACATTTCCTTTTCCTGCGCAGCCTTGACTTTGGGCGGCAGCACCACCAACTGCATGCGGACCGTCTTGGCGTCGGCCGCCGTGAGACCGGGCATCTGGGACAGCGTCTTGTAATCTTCCTCTGCGCTGGCAAGATTCGACCAGCCTCCAGCCTCCGCACGTGCATGCCCTCTCCGCAGAAGCGCCTTTATTCGTATGCGCTTGATGTCGCTCTTGGTGGCCTCGGGGACATCAGCAGGTGTGAAAGGGGGCTCTGCCTGCTCCGAGTTGGCTGCTTCGTCCTCTTCGGCCTTTTTGTTTGGGCTGCTTGCAATGTCACTATCGTTGTTCTGAATGCCATTTTTGCCCTTCTCCTTGCCCTTTGTGGGCTCTGACTTGGCTTCAGGAATCAGCCCTAATTCGCGCTCCATAGTCAAGAGCGCATCCAAAGAGCTAGTCGCCGCTTTAGCAGCTGCCGTCCACTCCTCGAGCTTCAGTTGGCACGCCGATATGTTGCTGTGGATGACGGCTCGCTCAAAATGTTTGTAATCAGGACATGATGACAAGGCGTCGTCGTATTGAACGAGCGCTGCCTCACAATCGCCAGAGTTGAAGAGCTCGTTGGCTCTAGCTTTCTTCTGTGCCGATTCGTCCAAAAGTGCCTAACACGATCTGTTAAAATATGACGAGAGGATCAGCAAGATTCTGCGCATTCTCGACACACCTTTTCCTCATCGGGAGAGAATCGTGCCTGGGTAGCTTCATCTGATTCGCCGGCCTTTGGTGACGAGGTCGCACCCAAAGTCCCACCAGATGCCATGAGTCAGACCGCGTACTATATAAAATGAGGCGACTTTTACGAGGACTGGGGAAGAGCGTAGTCTATGCCTGGTGATGTAGGGGCCGCGTTTCGTTCTCCTTGGGCAACACTGCAGGTGGATCGAGCCACCCCACCACCCCGCGCAAATGGCATTTTTCCCGAGCAGTCATCGCTTCACTTTACTCTTCCCTACACGTTTGTCCAACGATTCACTGAATTTTCGTTTTCTCCAATCTTCATCACACTCGCCATGGCTCCCAAGACCGAGTACGTTTTTCCGACGCGCGCTCGTCACGACGATGCTTGAGTGAGCGTGCGCACGCTAACGCTGTCTACCACCTGTCCCAGCTTCCCTCCCGTGCGGGCCTGTCTGTTTGACATGGACGGCCTGCTCCTCGACACCGAGGACCTGTACACATTGTGCGTCAACATGGTACTGGAAGAGTACGGCCGGCCGCCAATGCCGTGGTCTGTCAAGGCGCGGCTGCAGGGCCGGCCCGGCCCGGCGGCCAACCAAATCTTTAGCGACTGGGCTCAGCTGCCCATTTCCACGGAAGAGTACACGGCGCAGCTCTCCGTCTTTCAGAAGCAATTATTTGGCACCGCCAAGCCTCTCCCCGGCGTCCCGGAGCTCTTGAAGAAGCTCGATGCGACGAAAGGGGCCGGCGCGCCGTCAGCCAACGCCGTGGGGAAGCCGCATACCGTACACATTGCGCTCGCCACAAGCTCGCAACGCGGCAATTTTGACCTCAAAACGACGCACCTTCAGGACCTCTTCTCTGTGATCCCCGAGGATCGCCGCGTCAAGGGCGACGACCCGCGACTGCAGCCCGGCCGCGGCAAGCCCTTACCCGACATCTTCCTGCTGGCGCTGAAGACCATCAACGACTCGCTGCCCGCCGGGGAAAAGCCCATCACGCCGGAGGAGTGCTTGGTCTTCGAGGACTCGGTGCCCGGTGTGGAGGCTGGTCGCCGGGCAGGCATGCGTGTTATATGGTGCCCGCATAAGATGCTCAAGAAGGAGTACGTGGGCCGCGAGGCGCAGGTCCTGGCCGGGCGCACGGGCGAGGCTGGCGAGGTCGACCTGCACCAGGTGGGCGAGGTAGACGACGGCTGGGCCGAGTACCTCGAGACGCTAGAGGATTTCCCCTACGAGCGCTACGGCATTGTCATCCCCAAGGCATAGACAGATGTCGGTGTTTGATGGGTTGGAATAGAGTCAAGTAGAGGATATGAACTCAAAGAGACATGCGACAGAACAGAGGGGCAAAAGGTCGATGGACTTTATACAAAACATCAGCAGAAGATTATAAAAATAGTCATGCGGAAACTGAAAGAAATAGAACAAACAACGTCTAGCGCTGATACATATATTAGCGACGACTTTATGATGGCAAGCAGAGAGTTGCGGAGTGCAACTACCTACTTGGCTAAAAAGGCTGCATTACCTGGCAAAAGAATTGATCGTGCTGTCGCACCTTGTGGCAGCGCCAGCGTGGCCAGCCCGAGATGTACCATCTTGGCGCGGTCTTACATCATCGTTTCTTAGATGTGATTATAAGTGATATATAGCCATGACTCAGTATTAACACTAGTACAGGACCCCAACCGAAATTATGTGGTTTATTTGTTGTCATGTATCGTCTGCAGGCGGCCATACAACGGTAGTTGATCAGCTTCTTGGTGTAGGTGCAGATGCCAACGCTGCTCTGATGGGTATAGAGGGCAGACAGCCCTGCAGGCCGCGTGTTGCGGTGGCCACCTTGAGGTAGTAGAGCGACTACTTGTTGCTGGAGCGGACGTGAATACTGATATTGCTGCTGCTAAGTATTCCGGACATACGGCCTTCCAGGCGGCGTCTGGGACTGTTCATCTTCAGATGGTCAAGCGACTACTTGCTACTGGAGCGGACGTGAATACTGATACTGATGTTACTGATTATTGCGGACACACGGCCTTAAAAGCGGCGTCTGGCACTGGTCATCTTCAGATGGTCGAGCGACTACTATATGCCGGAGCGGACGTGAATGCTACTACCACTCAAGCTGAGCAACTCACAGCCTTACAAGACGGGTCTAGTAGTGGCCATCTTGAGGGGGCCGCGGATGGCTATCTTAAGGTGGTCAAGCGAATACTCATTGCTAGAGCGGACGTTGATGCTACTGCCTTGGACGTTGAAGGACTCACAGCCCTACAGGCGGCGTCTAGGGGTGGTCATCTTTAGGTGGTTGATTGTCTGCTTGGTGCCAGAGCGTGCGTTAATACTCCTGCAGCGCTCTTTACAGGACTCACAGCCCTGCAGGCGGCGTCTTGCGGTGGCTATCTCGAGGTAGTAGAACGGTTACTCAATGCCGGAGCGGACGTTAATACAGCCACCTCCAAGTACAACGGACGGACGGCTCTACAAGCGGCGTCTGACGGTCGCTACCTCGCGATAGTACAGCGACTACTTGATGCTGGAGCGCGTGATGACACCGCTTCGATGATTCTTGAGACGAGCGGCGAGACAACCCCGGCGATGCCAAATTGACAAAGGAGATGGAGTAATTCCACCCTGCGGGAGGTGTGTAGCGGGATTGCCGTTGCAACAGTTTTACTAGATGCAGCCTCACCCTCTTTGGAATATAGAGTGAAAGATCAATGGTGAAAGAAGATGCATGTGAACATCGCTCGGGTCAAGGACGTGCCGACTGAGGGGTAAAATGCACTCGCACCACGGACGAGTTTAGCTGCACAAGGCTCCCTCCACAGCCCACTTGCACTACGCCATCTGCAGTTATCCAGAAGTCCCAGTACGCTTCGTCAACTAAATTGCTTTCATTCAGCAAAGGCGTATTTTCAAATAATAGCGAGACCAACTTTTACCACTGTTCGTCAAAGAGCCCGGCTCTACAGCCATGTCGTCCTTTACGCAGACGCTCATCGCCTCGGACCCCGCAGGCCACCAGCGCGCCACGCAGTCTCCCTTTCTACAGCGCGCCGCCGCGGGCACGCTCTCCAAGGCGCTGCTCGGCCGCTGGCTCGCCAACGATCGTCTCTACATTCACGGGTACGTGCGCGCCGCCGGGCGCCTCTTGTCGTTTCTGCGCCTCCCCGAAGCAGTCTCGCACGATGACCACAACGACGACGACGCCGCCTCGGCGCTACTCGCGTGGACGGTCGACGCGCTCGTCAACATCCAGCGCGAATCCCGTTTCTTCCTCTCCACCGCCGCACAGTACGGCTTGGACGTCAACCTGCCCATGGATGCCACCACCGGACGCGTGCCGGCCGCGGCCAAGTTGGTCGGGCTGCGGCGCTTCGAGGCGCTGTTTGACGGGCTGCAGTCGGCGGACGAGGAGGGCCCGTTGCCGTGGCTCGAGGCCGCGGTGGTGTTTTACGCGACGGAGCGGTGCTACCTGGATGCGTGGACGTGGGCGGCCTCGCAGATGGATGGCGCCAGAGACGGCGGCGTGGAGGAGGATGAGGATGGCGGCGCGGTGAGGCGGGCGTTTATCGACAATTGGACAAGCGCCGAGTTTGCGGCGTTTGTGGAGAGGCTGGGCGCGGTGATTGACGGCGCGGTGAGGGCGCAGGGCGAGGATGCGCAGGAGGCCCTGCGGCGGAGAGGGATGGTGATGTGGAGGGCGGTGCTGGAGGCGGAGGTGGCGTTTTGGCCAGCTGTAGACGGGCCATTGTAAGAAGTGATTACGTTGGCTGCTGTCTGCTTGGTGTTCAAAGCAAGACAAGGTGCAAGTGTGTAACATGGGGTTTTCTACGTCATAACTAGCTGCGGATCAAAACACACAAATGACTATATGAACAAAAAAAAAGGCGTACGTCTTCTAGAACTTGCAAGTGAAACGCGCTAGAAAGAAAGTTGATGCATAGAAACTTGGGGGATATGATAACCGTTTTATCTGATCCACCTTTTCGGCCTATTCCTTCATTCGCGTCCAGTAGCTTGCCGGGTTATTCGGCGGATTCAATCCTCTGTCTGCCCTACCCCGACCTACTCAGTACGTGGGCTTCCTTCCGACTCTACGTCATCCGTGAAGCCGAAAGCACCGCTTCCATGAATAGACCCCCCTTTGCGCCAACACCAAACGGAAACAACGTCACAGGGTCCAGACGGAAGCGCCGGCGCAGCAAGGCTTGGCCCTGCGTGCGTGCCTGATGGGGGCCTAAGCTGCGCCACACTACAAAGGTTCGGGGCGGTGCGTCCCCGCTGTGATTTGGTAAGAAGTTGGGATTTCGGCCGGAGAGGGCAAAACTGTGGTGGGCACGTGGGCACGTGGAAAACAAATCAGACTGCGCATAACCTCAATTCAGCAAGCAGTGATTATCTTTGTACGGCATTTCTTATTGAATTCTGTCACTGATTTGCCTACATATCAATTGCTAAGAATTTACCTACATTTATTATAGGGGTTTTGGATCTTATTTTAGGTAGCAAGCTGATAATTCCTATCATCGGCGGTCAGTTTTCTTCCCCGCGGAGTGGGGGGTAGCCAAGCCTCTTGACGATGCCGCAATTCTGTGCTGCGCCACCACGAGCGCTGCCACCTTGGGCTTATTCGGCTTTGGGCACGGAGCTTACATGGGAATGTCATCGTCATTCTTAATCACGCTGCTTATTTATTCCCCCCTCCTCCTCCCACATTCTCATCCCTTTCCATCTTCCGCATTCCATATATCCAAGCAAATTTAGTTCATCATCAGAAAAACCAAATCCCTCCCCGACAAACAGAATCACATCACACACACACACATATACACAACACCATGTCCAACCAAGACTACTACGGCAACAGCGGCGGCGCTCCCTACGGCGGCCAGCCCAACTACAACCAAGGCTACAATAACAACAGCGGTGGCGGTGGCTACCCTCAACAAGCCCAGTACGCCCCTGGCTCGCAGCAATACGGCAACAATGGCGGCTACAACTCCAGCGCACCGCCCGGCGAATATGGCCAGTCCCAACCCAGCTACGCCCCGCAACAGCAGTCCTACGATAACCGGGGGCACTCCCCCGCGCCGGGCTACAACACGGGCGCGCCATACGGCGGCTCGCAGCCCCAGTACGACAACAACAACAATAACAACAATTACAACAATGGTCAGGATTACAACCAGGGCGGCGCTCCGTATGGAGGCCCCAACAATAACGGCCCTGCTGGTCCTGACGGACCCAATGGCGAGAAGGGCCTCGGTGCCACACTCGTCGGGGGCGGAGGCGCCGCGTATGCGGCGCACAAGGCCGGCGCGGGCTTCTTTGGGTCGACGGGTGCGGCGATTGCGGGCGCGATTGGTGCGAATTTCATAGAGCACAAGTTCAAGAAGCATAGCGGGCGCCGTGATTAAATGGCAAAAGGAGGAAAGTGTTTTGCTGGAGAGAGAGAGAGAGAGAAAGCGAGATTAACTTCCAGCCTGGCCTATCTTTTCTTGTTATTTAGCTTTGCTTTCTATGGCATCCGGTTTTTATTTTTTCGGGAGCGAATCAAATCTTGTCATTTGTCGATATATCTTATGGTTAGGCCGGCTATCTAAGTTTCATCGTGCGGTTGGGACGGCAAGATAGGAACCACAATTGACGTTGCATTCATCGTCTGTGCATACGTCAATGCACATCAGTCTATCAAGTAGGCTTGCACTTCAATACAAAACATTGTCATCCTTCAAATCATCGGCTCATAGATTCATTCGACGTGTCAAACGCCATGGGCAACTCTAACTATGCACATCAAGTCGTCAAACCCGGGTATCCGCCTCCTTGGCGGGCAAGCCCTCGTCGTGCTCGCCCTTGCGGTGGACAGCAAAACTTGTCGTCGCTCTCGCTGGCCCGGCGTCCGTGGGCGGCAGCGACGGCATCCCACCCGACCGCCTCCTGGGCATCGTGGTCGTGCACCACGTCAAAGCTGCGGCGCAGGTGCTCGGGGCCGAGGAACGTGAGCAGCATGGTGTAGGCGTAGACGCAGCCCATGAAGATGCAGATGACGAGGCCGTAGTTGTAGCGCGACTTGCCCGACGCCGTCGGCGGCAGGGGGAACTGCTCGCCGATGCGCGACTCAATCGTGGACGAGGCCGACGAGACGAGGTTGCCCAGCTGGTACGAGGTGCCGACGACGAACGTGCGGAACGCGCCGGGAGACAGCTCCATGAGATGGATGGGGATGACGCCCCACGCGCCTTGCACGAAGAATTGCTGGAAAAAGGCGGCGGCCATGATGGAGGTTGAGCGCACAAAGGTGTAGGGGTAGAGCAGGGCGCCGCCGCAGATGCAGCAGGTAATGATGCTGATGCGGCGGCCCACCGACTGGCTGAGGAAGCCGACAACGGTGCCGCCCGTCATGGCGCCGAGGTTGGCGACGACCTGGGTGACGGTGACCTTGTCGGGGCCAAAGGAAAGCTGGTTCTCCAGCATGGTCGGGTACAGATCCTGGCTGCCGTGGCTCATAAAGTTGAAGCCGGCCATGAGGAGGACGAGGTAGGTGAGGAGGAGCCAGTGCTTGCGAATGGCAATCTTGCCCTCCTTGAGGAAGACGGAGCCGACAGAGGCGGCGCCGGCAGTCCCGTTGCGCTTGGCCTCTTCGCGGACGCGCTCGCGCTCGAGGTAGACGGACGTCTCGGGCAGCATCAGACGAAAGATGATAAAGAGCACGGGAGGGCCGGCACCGAACCAGTATAGCGGTCGCCATCCGTGCGAGGTGGTGTTGACGAGGCCACGGGCAAAAGCGGCGCAGAGGAGGTAGCCAAATGCATACTAGATGTTTTGTAAGCAAATGCAGGATCGGAAAAATGACGACGATAAATTTCAGGGCATGTTGGGTGTGTTGACTTACACCTTGCTGCAGCATACCACTAATCAGACCGCGAGCCTCTTCAGGGCAGTCTTCCAGGGCGGTAGCGGCAGCGTTTCCGTAGAGTCCGCCCATGGCGACGCCGAAAAGGGCGCGGCAGGCCAAGAATTGAGGATAGGTCTGGCAAAAGCCGGTTCCCTAAAAGTGTTGCGCGAGGTGTCAGCGAAATGTACGGGCGCGGGGGAAAACCGCCGAACCGGAGCCGTAGCGTCACAATGCTAGCCACCACCAGGGCGCAAAGCCAAGAGATCGTTGCCAAGCCGGCCGTTGACGCTATGCTGTCAAGGCGACCCGCACCAGCGTAAGACTGTGGCATGGGGCAATGCAGGCCGAGTATATTGATTGAGCCGAGGATAAAAGCTGACATGACTAAACTTGACAGATTTCGGGGTCGGGCTTACCAGTTCGAGGATAATAAAGAGCAAGTTGTTGACGACAAAGGGCCACTTGCGGCCGTAGCGGTCACTCGCAATGCCAAAGGTGACGGAGCCGACGGAGCGGAACATAAGGACGAGGGTAATACCCCAGGTGATGTCGGTCTTTGTCTTTCCAAACTGCTCGGCCAAGTCGGTGACGGTGAGGGAGACTGTGAAGAAGTCAAACGCATCCCAGGTCTGCAGAGACAATTAGCACGGAGCCGCAACTCGTCACGGCGGCTGCGTTGGGTCTTTGGCTTACCCAGGCGGCAAAGGCGATGAAGAAAAAGGCCCATTGCTGGGCGTTGAGCATGCGCAGAAGACGGATGGGGTTGGGGAGGTCGAGCATGGCAGGGCGGAGGGTGGTGAGACGCGTTTTGAGATAGGTGCTGGCAGACATGCCCTCGTGAGGAGAGCTGGCACCGGGTTCCTGGCTGGCCATGACATCGTGATGACCCATGGCTGATGGGAAAAGGCTGCGTATGGCAGCGAATGGGTTTTTCCTAAGAATGTATAGAGGGGTAGATGAAATGACCCAGACAACCGTAAAGAAGGGAAGGGGGAAAGAGGAAAATAAATCCGCAGCGTCGAGTGTGGGGGGAAGGCAGGATAAAAGTAGCCGGGAGTTGGGGATGCTGGTACAGAGTAGACGAGGGGCAGCTGGCGACGAGGCTGCTTATTAGCAGGCTGCAAGAGCAAGGCTAGCTGGAAATGAATTCTGCATTAATTCCTACCTTACCTAGGTAGGAATGTACGAATACAGAGTAGAGCTGTGGCAGACAACTGGGGCAAACGCGTCCATCAGCAACGGACATGATCCGGAAAAAGGTTTTGACGGTATTGTTTTGCGCGGACTAGGATTGGACAAGGTGGTGTGGGGAAAAAAAGCAGCCGGGGGATTTGGTAGAGCAAAATACCAGTTGGATGGCTCGTCTAGCGATGCCAGGAGTGGGCTTGAGATCATGATGATCATTTGTGGCATTGAGTAATTGTGTCGTTTGATATTTGCTGCTGTGGATAAAATCACTAAAATCTTTGACCAAGCCGTGGGAGCCCCGAATTTTGCAACGTAAGATTTGAATCTTACCACGTAGACTATACTTGATTTGGAACACCTATGTAAGGTCTCCATATAAATTTACAGGGGATTGTACATGGGTTAGAATAAGCCTGTATTCTTTTTTTGCCCTAGTTTTTGAGAGCTCTTAGGCTACCAACAACATCAACGAATTGACGCCTTGAGGCATGATGCCGCCGCTGCCTTGAGGCGTGATGCCGCCGCCGCCGCCGC
>JAPFSE010000347.1:0-24923 GCA_030777785.1 Beauveria caledonica | reverse complement strand
AAAAGAGGTCGTGCCAATAGCACTACTCGTTCAAATACGACATCGTCGGGCCCGCTTTTAGCTGCACCAGATCGCCACGAACAACTGCCCACTAAAACTTGACCATATCTTGACATCTACACGCGAGATACGACTTTGATAGTGATGAAATCATGCCGAAGCTTCCAAAAGGCATCCCCATGGTGATGGGGGCCATATATGAGGTGAACGATGAAATGCAGGCTGGCATTGATGCCCGACCGCCCCCGTCAGACATCCCCTTGGTGATGGGGGCCATATTTGAGGTGAATGATGAAATGCAGGCTGGCATTGATGCCCGACCGCCCCCATCAGACATCCCCTTGGTGATGGGGGCCATATTTGAGGTGAACGATGAAATGCCGGCTGGCAATGATGCCCGACGGGGGCCCCCGCCATCAACACGTTCAAACAGGTCAGCCGACCACCGAAATAATCGAACACGTACTGGCCTCATCATACCAGTTCTGCCCGCAATGTCGGATGATTGCAATGCCGTCAGACGAGGCACGGGACGTCTCTTTGCCACCAAATTCCGCCCGCCTTCAGCGACTTGTACTCCTGGAGCATTGTTCCCAGTCGGAATCGGCCGACAAGCCTCCCCGCACGTTACTCGGTTCATCCGTCGTGACGATCCGGAACAGCTATTGATCTATGCCGATGGTGCCTGTCTCAACAACGGACAGCCGAACCCGAAAGCGGGATGGATATTCGTCTTCAAGCCCGAATCTAGCCCGCGCCCCAGCCTTGTGTCGGGGCGCCTTGAGAATCAAGGGCCCTTTGGGGACGAATCCATCCAGACCAGCAACCGGGCGGAGCTGCGAGCTGTCCTTGGGGCACTCCGCTTCCGGCACTGGCCAGGCGAGGGCTTCACGACGCTGGTTCTCGCCACTGACTCTGAATATGTCGCCCAAGGCGCTACGGCGTGGATCCGTAACTGGGTACGCTATGGGTGGAAGACGAGGAACGGCGCCGAGGTCAAGAACCAGGATCTGTGGGAGATGCTTCTTGGAGAGATTGAGCGGTGGGATGATTATGGTTTGAAAATTCAGTTCTGGAGAATTCCTCGAACGCTGAATATGATGGCGGATCGCGCCGCGAAGCAAGCTGCTATGCAGGAGGATAATTCAGATGAATACTACGACATGAGAGGCGTCCTCACATGATTCCTGTCTGAAGCAACATGCACAGGACACATCCTTGATTCAAGACCACAATCACTTCGTGGGAAGGTTACGTCGCGGTCTACGCAAAGTACACGACTACAGCGGTATTAATTGGGCGTGAGGGTCAAGGGTTACTAGTAGTGAGTAGTTATGCGACGGTTTTATATTCTACAAATAAGGACTATGCTTTTTTACCCGCGCATCTACACGTCCCTAGTTTTCGAAACATTTGCACAGCGGGTCGCATCTGTCGTCAAATTAGCGATAAACCTTCCTCGTCTCGGCGAAGAGTACACGAAAGGTCGACCTAACCATGATTCTGAGGGGAAGGTTGTTAAGGCTTACTCTATAGGTACTATATATTTATAAGTAGGTCTAAGAAGTAGATGCTAAATTCTAATACTAAAGTATATTTCGGCAACAGAATCGGATAAAAGAGCTTAGCCGGGTGACGCGCCACGACTTGCTACCCACACAGGACGAAGTCTTGGCAAATGTCAAGCACATTCGCACAAAGATACTCCACGGTCTCATGACTCACTTCTGCAGACGACGGTCAGAAGATGTGAGCCATTTTATCGCAGACTACCTCATTCGGTCTTATGCCTCGACAGTGACTCTATGCGCGCTGCCAAATCCACCGCTCTGGCTACAAGTTACGACTGCGGAAGACATATGGGCCCAATTCATCAAGTTCCACAACAGATTCTACGTCAGCTCCCTGAACAACACGAAGTAGACAGCTAGCAGTTCATCATTCTCAACACTGGTTTACTCAGCTAGGCGGAGGCAGGGAGACTCTTCCAACTAGGCCTTGATAAATTAGGAGGATTTGAAATATACTAAATAGCTTAGCCGCTGAAAGATAGTGCTTACCTGAGAGAATTTCGTTTTAGGTAATCTCCGTACGGTTGCGGACCAAGTGTTCTCGTCACCGCATCGTGCAGTCTACGCGCGACAAGATGTTTGCTACAGCTCTCCAACTTGAACCTAAAAAGGGCTCTTGCCGGTGACATTTCTCCGTGTATTAGTAATTGTTTCGAAGATGGGTTATTTGCAAGCCGTGCCCGGCGCGGCACTCGAAAGTCCGCAAACGCTGAATTTTAACTGGACACGCTTCAACGACGGCGGACTTTTCCTTCGACGGCGGACCTTGCTTCAACGACGGCAACGACGGCGGATGAAGGGTGTGATGTATCAGATTATGCCATCGACGAGGAAGATTCAAAGCTCGTTCAGAACAAATTAGAAATTGTATTTAAAGAGCCTCATGGCACGAATCTAGACGGTATTCAGACTACAGCTCCCAGACGGTCATATTCCAACCAACAATACACAAATTACAAAATCCATCTACACTTGTCCTCGCTGAAAATGAATACTCTCATCGTTGGAGGAACTGGTCTAATTGGCGGTCATGCTGCTCTACACTTACGTTCTCTCGGCCACACCGTCACCATCTCGGGCCGCACGCAGCCACAGGCACCATCGCCTCTGGCCGACTTTCCCTTTATCAAGGGGAACTACCTAAACGGCGACATCACCAAGCAGCAGCTGTCCGCCTTTGATATCGTCATCTTCGCAGCCGGCGCCGATCCTCGCCACATCCCGGCGGCCGAAAAGGACCACGACGCCTTCTTCCTCCGCGCCAACGGCGAGGCCGTGCCTGCGTTCGCCGCGCTGGCGCGAGACGCCGGCATCGCGCAATTCATACACGTCGGCAGCTACTACTGGCACGCGGAGCCCGCGCTCGTCGACACCAACACGTACGTGCGGTCGCGCAAGCTCGAGTCCGAGGGCGTCGTCGCGCTGGCCCGGCCGGGCTTCGCGGCGACGAGCTTGTGCCCGCCGTTTGTCGTGGGCGACCTCTCGCCGACCATCGCGTCGCCGCTTGCGAGCGAGCTCATCCAGTACTTCCAGGGCAAGCTCGGGCTCGCCGAGTCGGCGCCGCCGGGCGGCATGGCGTTTTTGACGCTCCGGTCGCTCTCGCAGGCGATTGCGGGCGCCGTGGCGAATCGCGCGGCGGTCTCGGGCAAGGTGCTGGCGATTGCGGACGAGAACCTGACGTGGACGCAGTTCTTCAACTACTTTCGTCGAGCGCTCGGCTTGAGGGCGGTGGAGTTTCCGCTGGTGGAGGACCATCCGCTGTTTCCCAGGGCGGCTCGCATGGGCGGTGATAGGAATGTGTTCCTGGAGACTACGGCGGAGGCGCAGGCACTGCTTGGAAACTATGCTCGCAATGACATTTATAATACAGTCAGGGAAGTAGTGGCAAAGCGTGTCTAAGCATGCTAGCCCTACACTAGTTACACTAGGAGTTAAAGTTAGGTGATATTTAGACATAAGAGAATATATTACTTCCCTATTTAGGTTAGTACAATAAACTAGGCTATAGATAAAAATAGTACTAGCCCCTAGATTAAATATGATTAATTTTTATAATTCTTGTACCTAGTTAGGCGATGGTAATCACGACGGATGCTATAATCCACAGTCTCTTAACTATATATTTGAGCGATTAATAACACGTATATACTAGCTAAACGAAATAATGCCCCGGTCAATTGGACGTGTCGCGTTCAAAGACTCAAAATCAAAATCAAGTTGCCAACCACTTTTAATGCTTGTTCAGCTTCAATAGTCATTATTCCATCAACAAGTATTACCTGAGCGTAAGCTCGCGCCAGGCACCACCCCGTAAGCCGGACTGGTCGACAAGGCCTCACCTGTTGGCTCCAACATCCCGTCTACCCCGGCCCGACCCGGACTCATTCAGCCAGTCGAGCACTTCCCAGTCTTTTTCAGCGCCGAGCGTAGAGACGACGGTGTTGTCGCTCACGTGCGTCGTTCTTGATGCAGGGTTTTCGATCGGCTCCGCAGCTGGGCATGGGATAAAAACAAGTGGATGGCCCGTAAAGGGTTCACAAGGATCAGCCATTATCCTTCCCCCAGTAAAGTGGAGATAGTTGTGGTATTTTCGTGGCGCATTGTATAGTCATTCATACGGTGCTGCTTAATTGAGGCCCTCTTGGCTGGTAACGTTGCGCATTGTCTCTTGGCGACCCTCTCTATTCATTCGAATACAGCGCTTCGGCTTGCGCTGACTCGCGACAATGACCTCTGATAGGTTTCTGCGACTGAGACGAACTTGGAGTAATCGCTGCTTGGTTCTGGATTTAATTTCTGATTGCGTTTGTAAGATCAGGCAGTGACATGCATTGTAACATATGGGCCAGGGTCAGATCCCGCGTTTATGCACTGACGGCCATGAGGAACGTGCGTATGCCAAAGAACTAACCAAACCACAATTAGTTTTGGCCCCAGTTGCAGTACTTACTATTGGGGAGGTGATTATATATATGAACATGGCCGCTCCTGTTCAACATGATCAGGCTTTACTCATCAAGCTACTACACTCTCTCAACTTTCAGGAATTTCACATGTTCTTCAATATGCAACTCAAAGCTTTCTTTCTTCTCGCTGGAGCTGCCTTCTCTCTGGCATCTCCAGCAGTTTCTGTGCGCCAAGGTGAGACTTCCCCAATGACGCCCGAAAGATGCGCCGAAGCGGCTCTTCTCCATCTAGAACCCAAGCATCACATGACAAACATAAAGGAAAGACAAAAACAAACAACAGACTAATTCTTCTCATAGCAACCCCGGACAAGGCTTCACCCGCCGAGTTTGAACGATTCTCGCAGTATGCCCAGGCGGCGTACTGCAAAACGCTGTTTGATACGACCGTCAATATGCCTGTCTGCGCAGACAACGTAGGTTCCGTCTGCGACAGCTTCAAAGGGACAGTCACTGTGAAAGAGTTTACCAACATTGAATTTGGCACCATTGCGGGCTATGTCGCCACAAGCCCTAGCCAGAAGCAAATTGTCGTAGCTTTCAAAGGCACGAACATCTTGTCCCTGGTGGATGTTTCGACAGACTTGATCAAGAATCTGGTCGCGGCCAAGTGAGTGACTATGACGCTGCCATTCCCTGCGGCTGTCCATCTCGGAATGTATACCAACTGTTTCGCAGCCATTTGTTCCCCCAATGCGCACGCTGCAGCATCCACAACGGCTTCATAACGGCCTTCTCCAGCCTCAGAACCGAGCTGGAGCAGACCCTCCAGGGCGAGCTCGCCAAGCCTGGCCAAGAGTCCTACCGTGTCGTCATCACTGGCCACTCTCTGGGCGGTGCCGTCGCCACCATTGCCGCGGCCTACCTGCGCAGCAAAGGAATCGCCTGTGACCTCTACACCTACGGCTCGCCACGCGTCGGCAACCAAGAATTTGCCAATCTCATCACCAACGACGGCAATTTCTCCGCCCGCATCACAAACGGAAACGACCTTGTCACCGCTGTACCTATTGGCTCCATCTTCCAGCTCGGCTTCTACGCCCACACGTACCCCGAGTTCTGGTACAAGGACGGTCTCCTAGGAACCCCCAGGGGCTACGAAAAGGCCGCGACCAGGTGCGGCAGCAAGGAGCAGTGTGGCGGCCCGACGTGCGGCAGACACCGTAACCTCTTGGAGCTTCCCGCGGCCGCGTTGACGTGCTCCTTCGGCGACCACCTCAACTACCTGGACCCCAAGCTGCAGCTGTGCAAGGACGTGCGCAAGTCCGAGTCCGGCGAGCGGGCCATCACTGCCGAGGAGTTTCAGAAGTTCCTGGAGGCGCAAGAGAAGGAGGAGGAGGAGAAGAAGCAGTAGGGAGACGGGGATCAGCCGCGGCTTGAAACGCAGGTACGTCGAGTCGACAGAGAGGTGATGCCGAAGAGAAATCAGCAGTCAACAAGGACGTTGTCGGACTGGGAAAGATCCGGCGAGGTTCTGAAGCGAAGGAAAGATGTACCGAGGTCAAGTGGACGCTGTCCTTGTTCATAGCGCTTCCTACCCTGCTCTGTTGTTTGAGACTTCATTTCACTCTCTTCGATCTTATGCCACTTTTAGTCTAAAAGGCTTGGTATTATGTAGGTTATGAAATTGAGAGAGAGAATGCTCTGATGATATTCATTCTATTCTACCTAACTACCCATCACCGAATGCTTTCTGGCCCGTAAGCCAAGCCTTTACGACTGTCATGGCAAAAACAAATACAAGAGTAATTGCCATTCCACCCGGCCATGCGACTCTTAATTCCACTCTACAGGCGGAGAAGGCTCACGCGGTAGCGCCGGCGTCACTGGCCTCCCGGGCTCCCTGGTCGGCGCATCCGGGTTGGCAACATGATCTACCGGCACCGGCACCGCATCGCCACCATGCCCTTCCCTTAGCTCATAAATGTAGCTGGCATTTCGTTTTCCTTGATTGAGACCCTTGATGATGCCGGGCAGGTGCTTGCCCACGGTTGCATTGGCAATATCGATTAGAAGCGGCCCCCCCCCGCTGTATCACCATCTTCAAGCTGTCCATGAAGCCCTCCTGACCTGCACCACTACCTGGCATCAGCGTCAGCTCCTCGAGTTCTTGCTTATCCATTCTCTCCACGGTCTGCATCACGCAGTCGGCTACCACGGCGCGCTGTAGGGCCATGCTCAGATCGTCATCCTGCGCATCGGCAGGCATCGACTCGGCGTTTGAACCTCCCCCGATGATGCCGATAACATGGCCAATAGTCCTCTTGACGAAGTCACTCGCAATGGGCCGGGCTATCCCGATGGCCCCACGCCCCAGATCTGAAAGCCACGAGGCCATGAACTCGGCGCTCTCCTTCTCGGAACCCTCGACGTACGGTGTGTGCCCACCGAAGAAAGCTTCGGTAAACCCTGCCGTACTCGGGTTGATGGACTCGGGCTTGGTCAGATGCAAGTCGGTGCCGCCATCTTTACCCGCCTTCACGTGCTTGGCCGCCGGGTTCGGGTCCACGCCCTTTTGCCACTGGCGGCTCGCGAGTCGGTAGCCATAGTCGTTGAAGATGGGGCTAGCCAGGGTGAGGAACTGCGTACTGGTGATGTCCCTGAGTTGGTGCTGGCTCCAAGTGTCCTTCACCTTGGTCCACAACGTTTCCGCCTCGCCAGATCGGTCGAGGCGGAGGACAGACTGGAGGGTGGCCTCGGCGCACTGCGCGCGCTGAAAGCAGGCATACAGCTTGGCCGGCTTGGGCATGCTGAATGACTCTGAATGGGGCGTCATCACAGCAGATTCAGCAACGGCTCCGATGATGCCGCCGGCAATGGTGCCGAAAAGCGTTCCGATAGGTCCGCCCAGCGTTCCCACTACCGGCGCCGCCGCGGAGCCGATTTTGCGAATGGTTTTGATATTGGGCCAGAAGCCCTCTGGCTTAGGTTCTCTCTGTTTTTTGCCATGGCCGTCCAAGTTCGATTTGGTGGGGTCAATTTTGGGCGTAAAAGTGCCTAGGGGGACCGTCTTGCTTGTACTTGGCTTAAAGCGATTGCGAACCTCGTCATACGTGTTGCCGTATTTCCCGCCGATGGGGTTGCCAAGGTTGAAAGGACCACTGGTAGATCCGCCGTAGCAGTGTGTGCCAATGGCCACCGTGCCCTCGTCGTCGCTGAGCAGGACGGGTGCTCCTGATTGGCCTGTACATGAGCAGAAAAGCGTGTCCGCGTTAGCATTTTTCACGGCAGACCGTCATCCAGCGTTCTCTTCACTCATCCAAGGGGAACGGATTTCCTCTTCAAAATGGAAAGACGAAAAAAATCAAGACTCTCACCTCCGTATGTGTCGACTTCGTACTCGATCATGTGGCTGTCTTTGGCAAGATCATACCTGGCTGGACACCGCCCCTCGAACATCCAGCCACCAACGTCTTCTTCGTTTCTTTCCGGATGCTTGTCACCAGGATACCCGACGACGACGATGGAGCCATTCTTCTGTGGGCTCGGCGTGCTGATGTATTCGAATGGCCTCAGGTTGCCCGTGAACGGGGCGTCCACCTGAATCATGGCCACGTCGCGGCGCTGGCCCATGGCCATGTCGCGGAGCCCTGGTTCGGAGCTATGCGAGTACCAAGACTTGGTGGTAGCAATGTTTAGCCCGTTTCGGTGCTGCACGTCCGACTTGTTGACAAGGTCCCTCCCGCAGTAGCCGACCCAGCACTTGACTCGAAGCGCCTGACTGTGATAGGTATCGCTGTAAATGTTATGGCCGGCAGTGACGACGAGGTCATCGCGGATCAGCCAGCCGGTGCCCATAGTCCAGAAGCTCTCATTATTGTGACGCCAGAGACTTTGAATTTTGACAACGGCTGTAATACCGGGGCAAGGGAAAAGCTAAGTGTCAGCTGCTTGCTGTGTCATGTCAAAGGCGCGTCAAGGGAGCGGGCTCAGCTCACAGCGATATTTGCCACCATCTTTGAAATCTTGCACATCAACACGGTGGCGTTTGTACTTGAAGAACAAGGATTCTTTGCCTGAGATAGCATCGTCTGGGTTAATCCTGTCCACGACCGACTCCTGTCTTTGGTCAGCATGTAGAGTCCAAGTGACGAGTGTGTTGGCTGAAGTTTCCGGCCTGTCTGAGATGGTCTCTGGCTTCCAGCTATTTGAACCGAAAATCTTGCCCGTGGTTAGCGATTTCCAGTAGCTTTGCAGTTCTGAATGTGGTTAGTCAACTTCGCTGTTCTTCAAAGTGTAAAACCTCGAGAGGCGTGGTGACTTACCGTGGTCGCTGCGGAACGGGAGAAGGGATCCCTCAGGGATCGTCTCAGGCGTCTTTCCACTCAGCTCCGATGGTCCGAGGGCAATCTTGGCTGGCGAAATCTTCACGAGGGTATCCAGATGGCGCCATCCAGATACGTACAACGGCACAGTAGGAACGCCGTCTTTACCATTATCAAAGCGCCAAGATCTCTGGTTGGTTCTGATATCTTTGACGCTCTTGGCATTTATTTCGTCGCCGACTCGTGGGCTGCCAAAGGTAAAGAGATGACGATAGGCTTTGTCCGTGACCTTCCCTTGGGTGGCTAGCAGGCCTTGCCAGCAGATGGTAGCGTACGCTGCACCGAGAGAGTGCCCCTAGTAAGACCAAAGCTGTTAGATGGTTTGCTGCGATACCCTTTGACCTAACAAAAGTAGATGAGATGGACTTGCAGTGAGCCAGACTTGAACCGGCTGCGGGTTTGTTGTGCCTGCAATTTCCTTGGAGAGTCTGAAGATCTGATTCCTTAACAACTCTGTGGCAATCAATCAGCATAAACAAGGCAAGATTACCGGTATCCAAAGTGACTTACGAAAGGGAAGAATATCGGGCATCCCGCCATTCACAGCCAGATCACTGACAAAGTTCTTGAAGATGCCGTCAAAGAATCCACTATGGCAGTGTCCCTTCAGCGGGCTTACATCAGAGACACTCTTCATCTTGAACCTGAGATCCGTGATATATTCTGCCGTTTTTCCAGTCCCCTGAGTATCATTAGCATTTCCTGATTCCGAAATATGATGGGCGCCTCCGTTTCAGTCTTACCTTGAATGCGAGTACCATCATGGCCTTGGTCTTTGTCGTGACGTCTGCTTGACGGTAAAAGGCACCGCAGTACGGTCCACTACGCAGTAAAGTTCCTTCGGAGGAAAAGTCTAGTATTTACCGTCAGAGATTCTCTTGTGCTTTTTCTTTGGTCGTATACTCACTGCAAAGAGGCTGGTACTTGAGACCCATCTCCGTTGCCTGTCTTTACGTTAGATCACTGTGGAAAGGGAGGCTAGAGAATTGTCGAAAAAGAGAACAAAACAAGGGACTTGAAGGTTACCGACATACCACTGTCTGAATTTTGCTTGTGATTTGGTCAACTTTCTGGACTGCGTTCGAGACGGCATTCTGGGTGGCTTTATCTAAAGGCGTGCCCCGTATTTTCGCGTCCTTGATTTTGCCCGCGAATGGCTTCATGATTTCGTGGACAGACTTCTCTGCCTCGACGTCTCTGTATTGTAAAGACTATCAGCCTCTCTCTCCTTAGATCTCAGACTCTTTATATCTTAATTTCCTTGATTGAACGAAGATGTGCCCGATGGCAAGCACGTACCTCTGATAGACACATGAATTCATGATGCACTTGAGTTGGGCCACCTTGACAATGACTTCCGCAGAAACGGCTTTACTAGATGGACCTGCTATAGGAAGAGAAACGCAACGAGTTAGTCCTAGACAGGGATAAAAGTAATAGACAATGGAAGCGCTAGTAGTCTGGAAGATGCTTACAGTCAGATTGTGTGGATAAGTGATCCAGAGCGATTTTCAACGCGCCGCTGTCCTTCATGGCTTTCACCCAGGCCAGCTCCTGCGTAACGTCCGCGGTCTTGACTTCCTTGCCAAAAGTGGCAAAGTCGCCGGCGCGACCGCTAGGGGTCTCACCAAAGTCATCGACCGCGATGCTGTCGGTTAGTGAGCTGATGAGGACGGTCTGCTCAGCCCAAACCTTTTCAGCCGTTTTGCTAGACTGAGCTGGCATGTCTTCTTGTCGGCCGGCAGCTACCAGTCCAAAGTGCTCGGTACCATTCATGAATTCGCTCATGTTGAACGTGAGAGTTGTTTGATACTTCTTGGATCTGTGGAGGGGCTTGATATCTTGGGTAGATCACTCAAGAGAAAAGAGCTGGAGGTAAAATTTGTTTGAAAACAAAAAAGATGAAGAAAAAGATGAAGAAGACAAAATAAGATGATAGAAATGGCAGCTTTTTTTTTTTTTTTTTTTTTTGAATTTCCTTTTTTGAAGATTTTCAGGTTATGTGAGTGTGTGGTAAGGTGCGTAGTAGCAAAAATTGTTGAGTGTTGTTTTGGTTTCTGGTACAGAATCAGCTCCGGAGCAGAGTGGAAGAGTAACTCTTATATAATTCTTTCTTACCTCACAGCGTGGCAAGACTACCTAGTCTCGAAAAGCAAACTTCCTCATGACCCTCACACCCACAACATTTTCAGCCTTCATAGTCTCTGCAAGATAATTTTAGCCCTCAATGAGTCAAGTCGAGGCATCAATGTCACACACTGCGCGATTTCAGCTCATCCTGAAAGCATCATAGGTTGAAAAAACATTTCATAAGTATGAAGACCCATTCGGTAGTAAGAATACCAATCTGTGACTCCCTGCAGGCAACTCCACTGAGGAAACGGCGAAGCCGCATGACTCTGAGCCAGGTCCAAGGCAATAGAAATTGTCTCACAATAATAGAAGCACAAAGTGTTCAATCCCGAGGTTGATACATCAGCCACCACCTTCGATAACCCTATAGATCTATCTGTCCATTGGCCGAGCTCATTACAAGTGGTGCGGTTTCCTGCCTGAACACGTCACCAAGCTCTGTCAAGACGGTGCGGAATACTTCAATACAGAGACTGGATGTCAACAAGTCGGCGTCGTGGTTGTGAATGATGTGGCGGGTAGAGGGTGGCTTCCGGTGGCAGCAACCGGGTCGGCTGCACGGTTCTGCGGGCAGGGGGCATACATAGCTGCTTACACTGGCGTCTCCCGAATACATGAATCTATGCAATCTAACTGGATATGCATCACTGATTGATTGAATTCAATGAAATCTGCAGTTTTTGTAAATGGTGGCAGGAATTCCAGATCAAGAAAGGCAGGGAAGAGGTAGACCCTGCCCAGCAATGCACCGCCACACACACACACGCACAAGGCATGCCTTGAAAAAGGGCTGACTGCATTGGACATGAAAATCTTTCTCTACTTCTGCGCAGAACGTCAAGCTCTCATTCCAAAGGCCTTGATCATGAGTGAAGACGTTGACTTTGACAGCGCAAGGGAGCGCAGGAGGCGACAAAATCGACTCAACCAGCAGGCTCGTCGTCAGTAGTTTATATCTTCCGCACAGCATCTTTAACACTGACCCTTGCATACAGGAAGACGGCTGGCCACCCTAGCACAGGCTCAAGGCCCAGCGCGTAAATGGATCATATACTCGGCCGCGCTCGATGAGAAGAATGAGAAGCATGACAAGGTGGCATCACCGCGATCCATCGAAAAGTGGTTTTTTTGCCAGTCAGCCGGGCCAGAGCGATCCGAGTATCTCAAGCGCCTTCAAGATGCTGTGATGCGTGACGTCACGCGCCCGTCTTTTGATGCCCAACTCCTGACCAATGTGACGCAATTCAACATAATCAAGGCCATGGCCAAGAATGCTGCGTATTTCGGGTTCACACTAGAACTGCTATGCGAGGACATGATCTCGTCCTTCAACACCTCCGGTTCGGCCTCTTCCGCATCCGATGGTCTGCCACCAAGCCTTGCGCCCACGGCAGCCCAGACACAAATCGTTCACCACCCCTGGATCGACGTCTGTCCCATTCCGTCCCTTCGCGACGCGATGCTTCTCAACGCCGGCACGTATGACGAAGACGAGCTGTGCAATGACTTGTTCACGGGGACGGGGGGCGACAGCGAGCACCAGGTCGGCCTGGTTGTCTGGGGCGAATGTTGGGATCCGGCGGCGTATGAGCTTTCCGAGGTTTTTGCTGTTAAATGGGAGAGACTCTTGAGGATATCGGCGGATGTCATGGTGTCAACAAATTATTGGCGCTCCAAGAGAGGCCAGGATCCGATACGGCTTCGAATGGGGCCGGCCTAGAGGTGTTGTCAATGGAGCTATTTCGTTGTAATCATGAATATACTGTCGTTAATTTCTAGTTGCGCTACATACACTGTAGATGGCATCGTTGAGGTTAATTTGGCTGCTGTAAACAGCCGACCCGGCCACCACAATGCAGGAAGCGCCCGGTTCAGCTGGATCAGCGAGATGTATCCTTAAAAAGTGAGTCGCAATTCCAGCTCTGCGCATTAATTCAGGCAGTCATCGGCTCGACGCGCGACTCACATCAAGCCGATACATGAGCAGCCCATCCACTACAAGTGTACTGAGCTGCACAGCGAGCTGGCCAGGCGGTGACGACGCTGGTGATGAATCGGCTGTCCTACTGGTTAGCCACCATAAGATTCAGGAACGGACTCGAGATTCCAGCGGTTTTCGAAATTGCTTCACAGCGAAATCTTCATGGTGATGATGAAAATAAAACCACTCAATACTGAAAGCGGTATCCGGACCCTCAATACCCAAGTAACCCTGCTTGTTTGCTTTCCCCTGAGCCCTAGGTGAGACGGGGCTCGAAAACCGGCTCCTCATCCCAGAGGAGCTAGATTCTTGTCATCTTGCCAAGCTGTCAGCAGTTCTTGCGCTGTATTCTCGATATGGTTAGTGTCCTGTCATCTGCAGACGCCACTGCGGGCTTCCGCGGAGCCGATTTCGATATTGCACTTACACCGGGCGCAGCTTAACCGCGCTGCACATGGTTTCTTTTTTGCGATTTTAGTAGAATTCATCATTGGATCGCGAGAGTACCAGCTTTTCGCGCATGCAGCCAAAGCAGACTGATCAATTTTGGTTCGGTCATCTCCGTTGGATGAAACTGGCCCACACTCTACGGTCTTTGCCCTGGCTCCATGGCAGACGTAGACGGTCCAAAAATGGCAAGAGGAGGCTATAGACGAGATACCTTGTCAGGCATAACTTTTAATATGTGCAAATGTAGTTCATGATCTTCATCATCGCTTGCCTCCGCAGCGGCGCCTAAGCTCACCAGAGGGGAGGGTGGATTTTATCTACATGGCCATATGTTCGCCATCCGTCGAGGGTGTGACGTCGGTAGACCTTACATGCAACTCACACAATATTGGGGAGTTTTAATAGACTAAATTCAGGGAAACTCTAAGCGTAGTGATTGATGTTCACGGCGCACATGTCCGAGGCGCATGAGTGCTGAATGTCTTGATGGTGTCGTTGCTGTGGCACTTGACAACACAACTCATGTACAAGCGATTTCTTAGTAGCGCAAGATGATATTGTTTCCCTCAGCCGCAATTGCCCAAAGCTTCCACACGCCCTATCAGTTTTTTTATCAATCTATGTTACCACCAAGCAACATGTCGGAGGATTGCCTGGTTATCATTCAACGCGATGGCGTTTTCTTGCCTGTATTTCCACTGCATTGGAGAAAATATCGTGCTATGGTAACCAAGATTTTGAATAACCATGTCGCACTCAGACGTCCATCTACAATGACGTAGTCAGAAAATCGTAGCAGTGGTGTAGAATCAAGCTTATTTCTTCACTCAATCCTTAAAGAGATCTATGTATTCAATCTAGCCATTACCCGCAGTATTATACGCCATTCTATGTATTCGATCTTGCACTAGACTCAGCATCGCTTGACGATTGTAATGAATCTGCCATCATTCTACTCCATCACTTGGAAATTACCACCACTACCCAGTTTCAATGTATTCAGTAAAGCGTTGGCATTGTTGGAGCCGCATGGCTGCCCCAGCCACAACTGATCTGCCACTTCCCGTACTTTTTCCAGGATGCGCATGGTTGTTGCGTCGCCTCGTGTGAGTTGGACGAACTGTCCAAGCATTTCAGAGGTAAAGGAAGTGTTATGCCTGCTCCCAACATGTTAGCCACTGTGCTACATGTTTCTCGTCTGGAAAACTTGCACTGCTTTCGCAAGATGCGTAGAACTGAGAAGGACGATCCCTGTACCCAGTCCATCCGTCAGGACCGCCCATCTCTTGCCGTAACGTTTGCGGTCGTGAAACTGAGCTCGTCGGCTCTTTCGCTGCGATTCGCTTAGCAGAGACCAGTCGCTATGCGTACTCCGCAGAATATGATCGATAGTAGAGCTGGAAACTCCCCAGCCAATTCGGCGTCGTTCCTCGATTTCCTGTCGATTGGTACAAGCTCTTTCAAACTCTCGGTGCAGTTCCACCAAGGCGATGCGGCAACGAATAGAGTCATAGTCGACCCGCTTCTCAAGAAAGCAAACAGCAGAGTAAGCGGCTTGCAGGTTGTGATACTCGTGGCCGCCACCGTCGGCCGGCGGAGTAACATCTGCAGCTCCTCCCCACAAGCCCCAGAGCGCCCAGCGCGGGAGTTCGGCTTCCAAGAAAGCCAGCCAATCCGGTCGTATAACCGGCTGCTGCGCTGATTTGATGGTAAGCGCCAATGACTTGCCTTGTCTGCTCGCCCTGTGGGATGACTCGGAGCATCCTGAAGCCGTGGAAACGCTACCGCTCCGCCCACCTGGCCTTCTGTTATCAGCAGCACCAGCGGCTGATACAGGGTAGTTGAAAGGTTCTGTAACCGACCATGTTTGCGGATTGGAAGAGAGAGGTGGGCACTGAATAAACGCTGAGCCTGGCTGGCCAATACTCATTGCCGAATGATCCATGTAGTTCCCCGGACCCCCTGCAACGCTTGAGGACGCTGGAGACATAGACGCCCCATCTGAGTTGATATTGCCGGCGCCATGGGTTTCTTCAAGCATATTGTATCGAGCTGAAGGCCCAGTGGCTAACCATGGCGAGTTCAATGTACTTGAGCACTCAGTGGCACTATTGAAGCCAACTTGTGGATGATATCCACCAATTTCTTCCAAGAGTTAGGCACAACAGTCTCGTATAAGCATGCCTTTCGAAGCGACAGCTTACCTGAGGCATCAATCATACCAACTTGGTTGTTGACACCGAGAACTGGGCCTAGGGATTCAAATTGTCCTGGTGTCGAATCAATCATCTCGTTGGGCGATTGCAAAGCCAAAGGTCTGTTATTGATGAGCAACACTTTTGTACGAGGCAATACAGCAACTCGGGGTTTACCTTAGGGGCATCACTTCAACTTCCACGACAAAGGTACCAGCTAATATGGCTTCTTCATCCGCTGCACGAAGCTTTATCGTATGCGCCCCGGTAAGCACGATGTGGTTGTGAACCAAAAAGTCCCGCAGCGAGTCGAAAATATGACTCAAGTTCGAGGGATGTTGGAACATGGTAGAAGTGGAATCACTTTGACCAGTCTCACCGACTGGCTCCATGTTCGAGGCAATGGCTCCTGACAAACACAATCTCCGGTCGATAAAGTTGACGGTACTATAATGCAGAAGCAGCAGTGTGGGTATTATAGCTCGGTCGCGGCTGCATGGGTACACCGGAACTGCCCGATATATTAATGACAGCAGTCCTGCTGGTTCATGCACTATATCAGCGTTGTTAGGGCTTTTGCTCGTCTTTTCAAGGTGACGATCTTAGGTCTTCCATGCATGATCAAGCCCTGCCTGCACGTATTCTGCCCGAATGTAGCCAGCTAGTCAGTGAGCGCCCAAGTTCAGGAAATCGCTGCCGCCAGATGGAGCATTGCGGCGGCTACTCACACGTTCCTCAAAGGTGAAGCTGCACGTAATCTTCGCTATCATTGTTATGCTGCTGCCTGCTTATTCGGAGTTATCGTCTAATCTATACTGCCATGTCGGCCTTTAGTTATGTCTCAGAAGACCATGCCCATCAATCAAGGAATCGAATCATGTCACCCCAGGCGGAGTCATCGCCTGTAGCTTGCAGGCAGCGAGCTGATATTAGACCCTTGCTTTCTAAAGGCACTCCTTCCTATGACCTTGTTCTGTATCAACCAAGCATCTTTCCAATCCAGTGTCGACGCTATAATTCATCATTTAAATGTCCTTGCATGATCGCCCTCCTCCCTCGCAGATCCCCACAAACTAAGCGTGACAACCCCAGCTATATCCTCTGCGGGCTCCTGTGTTACTGGGAGCCATTTGTTTGTCACTTCAGAGTTTGCGGGCTGGCCGGACTAGGGTGGCATAATGGCTGGCTGAGGTGACGGATATGGGACCTAGCGGCAACCGGTGGCTGGCTTAAACACCTCGCATTATGCGTAGATGTGATGGGTGTTGATTCGGGGACAAGAAGCGCTTTTTATCTCCGATTGGCTACTGATCGCGCTCTTTCCAGACACTTGCCCATCTGCCCGTAGTAAAAACGCCATTGCTTCATGTTTTCGTTTATACGGTTCTGTACTCTCAATGAGGCTTCATTATTAGCTATTCAATAGTGTGTAATAGCTTAGCATGGCGAACTGGTTTCAGCTCCCACCATGTCTGCAGAAGGCGAGTTGGAGAAGTTTCTCCGGGCCACACAACTGCCTACGCTGCTTCTATTGTTGTACTTCTACGGTCTATTGCTCGCAGCAATCGCTTAATTTTCGTTTGCGAATGTTAAATTGCGAGAGATATCACGGCCGAAGCTTATTAAAGTGCAGTATTCCATAATTTTTTTTAAATCTAGATGAAATCAACATTAACGCTCAATATATGTTAATATACTAGGCGCGGAAGTAAATGATATGTTACACCTGTGGAAGGGGACGCGGATGTAAATTCATGGTACAACAAGAACCGCGTGTTCCCAGCAACAGTGACTTGAATGCAGAGCCAGTCAAGGTAACACCACAACCACCTTAAATAAAGAAAAATTCTCAAACACGCTCGATCGAGATGCAAATTGTTTACCTTTACTGTACCCGGCCCATCGTAGATACAGAGTATGTGTTTGGCTCTTTCCCCCTCCCTACAGACAAACGTTGACAGCGGATATTGCGACAGGGCGATACTACAAAGCAGAATGTACGATTACGAAGCCGCCCGCAAAGAGGTGCGCAGACAGAATGTGTCAGTCACCTCAAAATGGATTTTTGAGCGAGCAAAACAACGAATGATGTCCGAGTTTCATTGGAATGGCCACATCACGCTGACAAGCGACGACGTGGACAAGTCTCATCCGCTGCATGCCTTATGGGAGGAGGCGCTTAGAAATCTTGACCAGCTGTTTCGCGTGTCCGACAAGGATGCTGGCAGAACCCTCGATATGAGAAAGATGAAGGAAGTGTATCTGTACATATGGAGGTGCTGCCACGAGGCCGCCAACGTGTACTATGCGCGAGGCGATTACAAAGCGCATCTGCCGACCAGGGGCGAGGTCTTGTCGCTACGCTTTGCGTTTCCTCCGCACCAAGCCAACGGGCACGTTACGTATGCACTCAACATGCTCGCTGCGTGCCATGCGCTCCATCTCTTCCAGGTCGGAGACCAAGATTGGCGCGCGCGGGCAGAGGCAACTGCTGAGAAACTGGAAGACGAAAGACACCTTGCGAGAGTCTACGAGGCAGATCAGGAGCTGGGTCAAGCCATTGACCAGAATCTGGCCATTTGGGCGAGGAACAAGGAGGACATTGAGTTATGTCTCAACAATCTCAAGACAAAGACGACCGCCACTGGCTCGGACCAGACGAGCGAGGAGCTCCGTGCGCAGTGCAGGTGGAAAGAGAAAGTTGAAGAAACGTTGCACTTGATGCAAATCTGCCATCAGAGGCTCGAGGAGGCACAGAGGAGATGGTGGGAGTTGAAAGAGGAGCAGGAAAGCTCAGAGTCGATCGACTGGCTGCTCACAAACTCACCTGGGGGGAGTGAGGAGCATATAGAGGACAAGGAGGATGACGTTTGTGATGAGCTAGAGGATGTGAGAGATGACATGATAGAGTAGGGTCACTCTGGTCCTCTCCTCGAGATGAGTGTCCGGGCGTCAACACATACACTCTCAGGGTGACTAAAAGACCACAGCAGCGTGGCTGGCAATTTCCGTCAGAATGACATACAGTGCCCAGCTTCTTCCTCATATGTAGCGCTATACTGTACCCGATTATGTCTAATTCTTTATTCTTGTCATTGCGCCGTCCATTTCAGCTCTTTGCTCTCTGTTCGTCGCACGATTGTACCATTTGTTCTGGAGATTACAAACCACAAGCAGAGAAGAAACCCAAAACGAAGCTGCTGCAGCAGTCAAGAAAGCTTGAGGTTCCTAAAAAAACCATAAGTTCTTCCATTGTGGGACTTTGGTCCGCGAGTTGGGTTGTGGGCTCAAAGCTACTTGCCGGCCAGATCAGATGGACGACGCAGACTAACTCGAAGGAGTGAAGTGAACTCAGGCGACTTAAATTTGTCGAGATCCGTTTAAATGAGATTCGTTGTACACTTCTTCATTCTATTAATAGACCCAGAGGAGGACACGCTGTGAGCTGATGGATTCACTGCTCTCTCTGCGACAAGGTGCAAACGCGCATGGTGCGTGAAAAGCAAACGGAGTAAAAACGGAGAAAGCTTAACTTTAAGCAGATTCATGTTTTCTCTTCCCTCACATCTACTGAATCACATACTTTGCTGCCGTGATCTTGTCTTGCCACTTGCCCCTAACCATACTTGCCCGTGTACTGAGTGGCAGCGAACTACCGACGCTCCTCGGATAGCTCGACTAAACAGTCAGGCACTCGTCGAATGGTATGTCAAGCAAATTGATTCCTCCGGCTGCTCTGTCTCCTGGGCTGTTTGACGGGGCTGTAGACTAACGCCTCTCCCAAGCGCAATCTCGACGACCGAAGCTGCCATGCGCCAGAAATTGCTCGAGGAGGCCGAAGCTCGCATGGTGGCCGAATTTATCAAGGCAGGACACACCTCGCTCACTGAACCAACTCCTAACCTCCTTCATCCACTTCATCAGCTCTTTCTCGATACGCAGAATCGTCTAAAACGATACTGCGTGGCTTCCGAATACGATAGGGCTTTGGCTAGACTACACCGTCACCGATTCATCCTTAATGTGAGGCTCCTGGGGTTCCAATATCCAGGCGTTGGACTTGTCTTTGAGGGAGGTTTGCCTTCCAATGCGGAGCTCCTGGCCCTGCGCTTCGCCACACTAGAGGAGAGCAACAACTTGAAAACTGTCGAACTGCTCACAACGATAAACATGCTCCATCTCTGGCATATCCCGGCGCACACTGGCACCAAGGCCAAGACCCTTGAAACGAATGATGACGCGGAGGACGCAAGCAAAGAGGATGCGCCGACCGAAGGCGGCTCCAAGCTCGAGACGGCGCTCAAGGTTGAGCTGGCGGATGCTGACCGCAAGATCAAGGCGATTCGGGATGCCAAGAAGGACCTGAAGAGGAAGCTGGCGATGGTAGAAGACGCCGAGAAAGCGGTGCTGCGAGCCCGGCGTGCCATGACGCAAACCCAGAACGCAATGGAAAAGGCAGATCTTGCACTTGTGCAGTCGCCTATCAGCTTCAAGGCCGAGGACAACTAACGACTGATTGGGAAAGATGTTGGACAGGAAAAAGTTGCACGAGACGCGCGAGAAAGTCAACGTAGAGATTCGATTGATGTGGCTTTCTGTATTATTTAGACCGCCCCAAACTTTATAGCCAAACACTATCCACGACCAAGTAAAAACGTGCTCAGATTGTACTCAGATGATGGAATACGGCCCACGATATTTGAAGCGCGATGCAGAGCCTTGACCAGTCACCGTAGCAGACGCAGGCTTCTTGCGCTCCGGGAAGCCCTTGAACGAGCGGGCATACGTGGCAACAGTATACGCAATCAGCTGCAACACGTCAGTAAAACCACCCTTCACTCATCCGTAAATAGTTTTTGCTCACCTTTGTGTTGGTCTCCCAAGCTTCCAGATTTAGATTGCTCACATCATCACCAATCTGATGATAATTCTTATCATACCAGTCGCCCGCCACGCCGCCAAACAGCGCAACCTCTGCCTCAGTCTTGATGCCCTCCGCGCCGGTGCTCCAGCCACCAGCCGGGATGCCATGGTCAATAAACCCAACGTAGTCGCTGCGACCATCAAACTCATTAAACGTGTAGTTGAGCCCCTGGCTCTTATACCAGCCCGTCACCAAGTCGCGCAGCTCCTCCGAGCCCGCCGGATTAGCCGCATTCGTCGAGTTGTAGACCTGGTACGCGTAATTGGGGCTCGCCAGCATGTCCAGGTCCACAAAGACGCGCACCTTGAGATTCTCCTCGACCGACAGCGAGTTAGCGTAAAAGGTCGAGCCGACCAGGCCTTCCTCCTCGGCGGACCACCACGCGAAGCGCACGCAGTTGCGCACGTCAAACGCGGCGAGCTGCACCGCAATCTCGAGCAGCGACAGCGAGCCGGAGCCGTCGTCGTTGATGCCCGGCCCGGCCTCGACGCTGTCGCTGTGGCCGCCGAGCACGACGCACTGGTCCTGGTCGCCGGCCGTTGTCTGCGCAATGACGTTTTTGGTGTGAATCTTCTCAATGGCCGCGTCAATGTACGCAATCGCGTCAATGTGCTCGCCGGCGGCGAGCCGCGCCACGAGGGCCGCGCCGCGGGTCAGGCTGATGCCAAAGGTCGCGACCTGGTCTGGCGTCGGGTCGCCGAGCGTGCCGCTAATGTCCTCGTCGTCGGTGTTGTAGATGATGGCCGCCTTGGCGCCGGCCTTGCCTGCGAGCTCCGACTTGAGGCCAAAGGGGCACTCGCCGCGCTGCACAATCACGACGCCGTCTTTGGCCGCGGCCGGGTAGTCGGAAGGCTGGCAGCCGGTGCGGCGGACGAGCACGAGCGGCCCGTGGACGGGCTCCTTGTCCTTGGTTGGGGGCGTGCCGCTGAAGGGCTTGGCGTCTGCGTAGACGGCGTCGCCGACGACGAGGTGCGATTCAAAGACGGTGCTGGTCGTGAGGGGGAACGTCTGCGTCGAGACGTTGTAGTAGTTGCCGAGCGAGTGGAGGGTGTCGGTGATGTACTTGAGGGTGCCCTCGTGGCCTGCGTTCCGGTTAGCTGGTCCAGTGAGGGAGGGCATGGAGAGCTGCTGGGGAGAGCGGACCCTTGCTTCCGATAACGCGCGTCGGATGGTTAAAGTCGGGCTCGGAGAGCTTGGCAATCTTGTACAGCTCCTCGGCGCGTTTGGAAAGGTTGTCGATGCTGACGAGGTCCTGCAGCTTCTGCGAGTCGACCAGGTGCGTTTTGGACGCCTGGCTGAGCGGGTTCTGGGCTGGCGGCGCGACGCCGACGACGGTAGCGGCAAAGGCCGTGGCCGCGATGGCGATGCGAGCAATGCCAGGCATTTCGTTTGTACTGGGCCAGGCAAATATGGATGGAGAGAGAGAAGACGGGTGATGGAAGAACCAAAGACGGCAAAATTAGGTTGGAACAGTCCTGTCCGAAGGAGGAGGTGTTGCGTCAGAGCGAGGCGGGATGGCGCCGGCGATAGTGGATCATGGGTGTCGGATGTTTCATGCCAGCTGACATGCATCGATTCCAGTGGATGGCGATCATGACGAATACATTGGATCAAATAGTAATTCATGTTTCAGTATTCCGTGTCTCTTGTCTTGCATCTAAGATTGGTTGATCTTGTGCTTCCAAGTTGCTCTTGGTCACGAGCCTCTGGCTTCTTGCATTGGCCATGATGGGTCAGAATAGCCAACAAATCCTCACTTGGTCATAGTTGCAATCAAATAGCTTCGCCATTTGGGAAATGGACGAAGCTCCGAGATATCGGCATGTCGCTCCATCGGGCCCGACGTTCCCCAATCAGGCAAGCCCTCAAAATGCTACTCAAACGCCACTGTGGATGGCGAGCTCGTTGAGGAAATGACGAAATTGCATCATGTAGTCTGCGCATATTGGGAACCAGCATATCTAATACATTGGCTTTCGGGTATAATAGTCATCTATGAAACTATAAGATCCTGCTATACTCGCCAATTACCTCCAACGTCGCTATGCCTGCCGCCGCCAACACTACAGACAAACGTCCCAATTTCCTAATCATTGTCGCCGATGACCTGGGATTTTCCGACATTGGCGCATTCGGCAGCGAAATCAAAACGCCAAATATCGACAAGCTAGCGCAAGATGGACTAAAATTTAACGACTTTCACGCAGCGTCTGCGTGCTCCCCAACGCGATCCATGCTGTTGACGGGCACCGACCATCGTCAGTTCAACCCTTGTGATAACACGACTTGAACGTTTTGTTTCTTGTTAACCGACCTCGAATCAGATATTGCGGGCATCGGAACCATGGCAGAATCTCACGAATTCGAGTTTCACAAGGGAAAGCCCGGCTATGAGGGCTTCCTCAACGACCGCGTCGCGCCGTTGCCGGAGCTGCTCCACGACGACGGCTACTTGACGCTCATGGCGGGCAAGTGGCATCTTGGACGTACACCAGAACGGTACCCGTCTGCTCGAGGCTTTGAGCGGTCGTTTTCTCTGCTTCCAGTATGTGCCAACACCCGCACTGAGCTCAAGTTTGGGCGCTGCAGATGAAATACAGATGAAAAGTCCCTGCAGAGCGCTAACAAGCCTTGACAGGGCGCTGCTAATCATTTCGGATATGAACCTATATTGGAGGAAGACGAACATCTTCCCCGATTAATGTCGCACATCCCTAGCGTCTATGTAGAAGATGACCAGGACATTCACCCCAAGAATCTCGGACCAAACTTTTACTCCAGCGACGCCTTTGCCGACAAGCTCCTGACCTACTTTCGCGAGCGCTCGCCGCAAGACAAGCAACGACCCTTTTTCGCGTACCTGCCCTTTACCGCGCCACACTGGCCACTGCAGGTCCCAGACGAGGACCGCGACAAATACAAGGGCCGCTACGACGCCGGCCCCGAAGTCCTGCGACAAGAACGCATCGCCAAGCTCAAGACGCTGACGCTCGTCCCCGCGCAGGCCCCCGCGCACCCCGTCATTACGCTCCCCGACGACAATGCCCTTAGCAGGGAGTGGTCGCAGCTGTCTGCCTCGGAGCAGGCCGCGTCGGCGCGGCGCATGGAAATCTACGCCGCCATGGTCGAGCGCATGGACGCGCAAATCGGGCGCGTGACGGCGTATCTCGAGGCGACAGGCGAGCTTGACGACACGCTCGTCATCTTCATGTCGGACAATGGCGCCGAGGGCATGCTCCTCGAGGCCATGCCGCTGGTGGGCGCCAGCTTTGAGGCGCATCTCGAAAAGTACTACGACAACTCGGTCGCCAACCTCGGCCGCTGGGACTCGTTTGCGTGGTATGGCCCGCGCTGGGCCTCGGCCGGCACGGCGCCCTCGCGCCTCTACAAGACATTCACGTCGGAAGGTGGCATCCGCGTGCCGTTTGTCCTGCGCTACCCACCCTTTTCGTCTGGCCCGCGCGCCGGGGGCATCGAGCGCGCCTTTACGACCGTCATGGACATTTGCCCGACGATCCTTGAACTAGCGGGCGTGCAGCACCCCGGAACGCGGTACAAGGGACGTGATAATGCGCCGATCCGTGGGCGGTCGTGGGTGTCGTATCTAGCCGGAGGCGGCGGCGACGATGGTGAGATCCACCCGGCGGACCACATTACGGCGTGGGAGCTCTTTGGCCGGATGGGTCTGCGTCAGGGCAGATGGAAGGCGACGTTTATACCGAAGCCGTTTGGACCGGGTCGGTGGCAGCTGTACGATTTGAGCGTGGACCCGGGCGAGACGGACGACATTTCGGCGGCGCACGGGGACAAGATGGAGGAGCTGATGGCGGCGTACAAGGAGTATGCGTTTGAGATGGGTCTTGATGACGGGCAGTTTGAGTACGGGACGTTTTTGGATAAGAAGTAGTGATGCGATGGGAAACCTAGACAAATGCAGTTGAGTTCGAACGGTTGAAATCATGCCGGGTAAAAAGGGGTAATTCACATCGCCTTTGTCTGGTCAGAGGCGACTTGCCATGAAAGGAATTTGAATTGAGGAATTTGACTTGAGGAAATTGACTTTGCAAAATTCTCAACATCTACTTCTCAGCCTGACTAATTCTCCGCTCTCCTTGCTTTTTCTCCGACTGGTGAGGAAGAATCACCCATCGTTGCAAGTCTACGCATTTCCACCTCACACCACTCACCGACCATACACCGGCCATGCCAACATTTCTCTTTTCATCACCCCACACAACAAAGAAAAATCCCCCCCGTTGAAGCTGCCTGATTCACCACTCCTCCACAGTGGCGCTACCTAATTGTGGCGCCCATCGCTGGCTGGTCCCCTTCTCCAGCCTCATCTCAGCCCCCCCGCTGCCAAAAAAAAAAAAAAAAA
>JAPFSE010000346.1:0-16589 GCA_030777785.1 Beauveria caledonica | reverse complement strand
GCTGTCTTGCGTTTGTAACACATAGATCCCCGAGCGGCGAGCACCCAGTCGATAAAGATCCTTCCCTACGGGAACAGCGAGAGCACTGTGGGAAGCGTTATGCCGCTTTTAAGATCCAGTCCTACATCCTACGGGCGCATCTCCAGACCTTGCGGCTTAACTATGTCTATTATTTTCGAAATCACGCGCGACTGCTAAGACTAAGCCCGCCATACTGTGGTCACCTTCTTGTAAGAAATCCGCGGTAAAGTAAGAGTACCCCACAAAATGCTTGTCTGATCCTTCCTCGGACAGCACGGACCTAATGACGTGCTCCCGCGGCAGACTCAACAACACAGACTTAGCCATGGTGCTTAGGTCGAAGATCTGATGCTCGGTGTGATATATAGAGTCCTCAAAGTTGTCGGCGAGCTTCTGCTTATCCATCTTAAGCCTTTAACACTCGACCCGCAGCCCGAATCGTTCGCTAAGCCATTTCACTGTTCTCGCGGCAATGTCTGCCAGGGCGTAGGGCCAATAGGTCAGCACATGAGCATTTGTGTAGCGTGCGCCGCTGGAGCTCGCCTGATTCATCATACGTCGCAGCTCAGACAGTGCCGACTCCGGCCCAATCTCTATCCAGTGGCCTAGTGCGAGCTACCTAACGCCCCGAAACATGGTCCTGTCGTTGGCGAGCCATCTTGACGTGGCGATGCTCTCCACATATCACGCTGAGGTCTAGCCTAAGCCAAGGAACGCCTTCGCCTTAGCTGCGAATAAGACTCTGCTCTACTGCATGGTCTAGAATACTAGTTTGACGCCGAACCTATCTCTTGTGGTAATGACTTTTCTAGCATGCTCTCTTTCGTCCACGATCACGAAGGAGAACTCATCGCGGAGATGCCAGAAGAGCCTAGGCACGCCGCGGATGCTATAGAGGGCTAGGATAAGCCCGCTGTCACTGCGGCTATCGCTGCGGCCGCCGAACGTATACCCAATGCCCTCACAGTACCGTCGCAGCTCCTCATACTCATAAATCTCTCCGATGACGACCACGTGGATCTGGCCATCTGCGCTGTGTAGTGGCTAAGACCCCAACGGAGAAGTGTCGTTGATGGTGAGTCAGCAATGCCTAAGGCCAGCCGTGGCCTTAGCGTTCACCCACACATCACAACCGTCTGGTCCTTAATGCTTAATTAGCTTAAGAGACCTTTCAAGCTGCCTATAAAGATTAGACCTAGTGTTGCTCTCTTCGGCCGCCGACGACTTAGACCTAGCCGAAGACGAATTAGTAGCCGCGGTGTGAGTATACACAGCAACGAAACCACACATCGCTATAGAATAAGACATTTAGAGGATAACTAGTGGGTTTTCTATGGGAGCGTGGTGTAGATTGATCTAGCAGAACCTACGTAGCGGAACTAGTAGGTGTGTTGCTAAGGCAAGAAACGTGAGCCCAATAGCATGGCATTCTTGCTCCTAGCTCTAGGGCAACGACCTTATTCTTTCTCTTTAGATGATGTTTTTGCTATAGTACCTATAGCTAAATCTGGCCATGCATGATGGTGGGGGATGGCTGTCCAGCTATAGAACAAGCGGCGGATCTTGAAGGGCCCAAAATGGCTCCTGCCTATGACTGCATTGGCAGTAGACGAAATTCGGCTGTATAATACGCGATGCGGTTGCGTACTGAGCGATCTGAAGACGACCGCCGGCAGCAGCTTGCATTGCGCATGGACGACTCGTGTGTGCTGTCGCGCCCGGCTTCCACGCCGCACGATGCCATTGTAGGATTTCAACACGACCAACATGGCCGGCACGGCCAACACGGCTAGCGCAGCAACGCCGAACCACGCTGCGCCGGAGACCCCTTATCACTGGGTGATCATAACCTAAAGAAAGGCTTCAACGCATAAGAGAAGTTCTAAAAACCCCTCAAATTCCATCTTACTTTTCTCTCTATACTACTGATGGTCTTCATCGTCTCCATTGACTCCACGGCGTTGGCGGTTATTATACCTATAAGTCCGCCGCCCGTAGTATAGTCTATAGCAATTATCTGATCTAAGGTCTAGACCATAGCGGAAGAGTTTGACGGAACGTACCTAGAGGCATTCTAGGCGAATACCTTATTTCTGCTAGTCGTCACTATTGTGCTGCCTATGTACATGGGCCTCTCGGAGGCCATCGGCCGTAAGATACTGCTTTATGTTGCTTTCTTCCTCTTCACGGTGGGTTCTATCGTCTTTACTACCGCGTAGTCTCTTCCGGTTGTGATCCTCGCCTATGCGCTGCAAGGGTCCGGGTGCGGAGGCATCGACGTCCTAAATAAGATCCTCATAGCTAACATTACCACCTTATGAGAATGGGCCTTCTATATCGGCCTTGTCTCTGTCCCATTTGCCTTAGGGAGCGTCCTCGGCCCTATCGTGGGCGCCCTACTAGGCGAGTTTACGTCCTAGTGGTGGATTAGCTAGATGAACTTATCCCTTATCGCTCTCTGTCTTCTGTTGTCTATCTTCTGCCTTATGTTAAAGCCGCTTAAGGGCGATCTAATATAGTAGCTCGTAGGTTTCAACTGGTGTGGTCTCGCTCTACTTATGGTCGGCGCCGTCTCCTTGACGTTGCCCTTGAGCTAGGCGGGAGCTATATACCTAGGCGATTCGTGGAGAACGCTGCTTCCGCTTGTCGTTGGCGTCGCTGTTCTTAGCGCGTTTGTGTGGTATAAGTCGAGGACCGCCTAGCCTATTCTCCCCTACCGCCTCTTCCGCGCCCGCACTACCGCCAGCGCGTTGGCTCTTAGCTTCGTATATAGGATGATCTTCTATACGCTCATCTTCCACCTCCTATAGTTCTTCTAGTCCATAAGCCTAGAGGCCCCTCTTTAGTCGTCTGTATCCCTCCTTCCTTTCTACATCATTCTGATGGCGTCCATGGGCATCGCGGCTGTGTATATTAAATGGACGCGCCGCTATATCTAGGTAGTTAGGCTGTCGTGGCTATTTCTAAGTCTAGGTCTTAGTCTCTATACGCTATAGGGAGCGCATATAAGCCTTGCTTAGATAGTTGGTTTCGAGGCTATGGTGGCGGTCAGGCTTGGGTCCTTGTTCATAGCCCTGCTAATCATAATGTAGGCCAATACGGAGTCCAACGCCAATAGCCACGTAGTAGGTATTCTAGTTTCTTTTCAGCTATTCAGCGCGGCAGTGGGGCTCGTGGTCTCCGCCGCCGCGTTTAGCAACTAGTTTAGCAGCTCCGTGGCTACCCTCAACGATATGCCGCCTACGCTTTGACTGCTGTTGTGAGAAAATCAAGCCTTGGGCTCAATACCGCGACTGGAAGAACTAGATCTCTCGCCTGCCGAACTGGTCGATGTCTAGGCCGCGTACGAACAGTCGTTTCGTGCTGTGTTCTTCGTTCTGACCGGCCTAAGCTGCGTCGGGTTTCTCTTGACACTTCTCGTTCGCGAAGCGTCCATTGAATCTGATGAAGCTAGTAGACAAGATTTTACAGTATAGGCAGGTCTTTGCAGGCGGCTCCGCTGCAGCACTCGTGTCAGCGACTGGCAGGGAAGCGCCACAGGATGTGCTGCATCAGATTTACGATAGATCAGATATGTAGATTAAGATGGTCATCAATTCATTATTATTCGGGGTTGTGGCGATTTTCGTCGTGCTTCCAAGATCCTTGGTAACGCGATCACAAAATACAACACGGGCGCCTGTGTTCGCCGCTACAGCGGCCGTAGCACTAAAGAGTGATGACTTACAGCGGATAGATGTCGCCGTCGTGGCGACCGAACGAGCGGAACTGGTACTCCACGCCAACCGCTACCACGCTGCCGCCACTCTCCGTGCCTATGATAGAGTTAAACATCGCGAGGGTTCCATCAGCCTTGGGGCTGCTTACAATGATGCTACGTCTACTGTCTGGGCCGTCGTCACTGCCGTGCCCGACCACGAGGACGTCGCCGAAAAGGGTCTATGCTGAGGTTGCTGCAGCCTTGGGGTACGTTGCCTTTATAGGAAAATGCGGCTGGCGCATGCGAAGGCCGATGTTGCTGTCGTCCACCCTTGAGGACATTTTTGGTATCGCATGGAGGGCAGAGGAGCCTGTCTGCGCTGCCTTTCCATGTTCTCAGGACGGAGGAACGCAGCTTCTCGTCCACGCAATCTCAAATTGCCCGCTAACGCGCCATTGTCTGATGAGTCATGCCGACACAAGATAGACTGGCCCCGCAAGCCCCTGTAGCCTGGTTGCCAAGCCAAGAGCCAGAACATGCAGAACATGAAGATCCTGTTTGGCATTTGGGCATTTTGGCATTTTTGGATGATCTAAGCCTATTCGAGAGATTCGAGAATAGCGCCAGAATTTTTATTATATCTTTTTTTATTCTCTTCTTTTTTTTTTCCTTCCAACGCGACATCGCACCGAAAAATAATCATCATTACTCTGTTCAAGCGGCCCAAGTTGTGCCTAATAGCTTAAAGTGACCGGGATGTGCAGTGCTTGCCACGCCAAATCTGTCCGATGGGATGACAGAGGACAGGCGATCTGCGGCGGGTGACGTAGCGGTAGCATTTGAAGGCGCAAGGGTCAAGAAGAGCCCGAATCAGCGCAGATGATTCAGGAACGACGGCGCCACCTTGGCGGGGAAAACAGACTACCCGTTTCAGGCTGCGAGACGGCGCCGCCGAGGCTTCACTACCCGGGACCGGGACAAAATCAATCGAGACATGACGGCTACATTTGCACTCTGCACCAATTATTGCTCTCGTAACAGTCAGCTTTGGGCGATGCAGAAAATGGACGGTCTAGCAGTCAAGAGCAGTTTGTCAAGGAATAAGCCGTGGGCCCGTTTCTGCCTCCATTGTCATGTACTTGCTCCTGATCAGTTATTGCAACGTAACATGTTGCTCCGTCCGCCAAAAAGAGATATAGCCACAAAAAAAAAAAAAAACCTTCTGAACGATTTGACTAGAAGAAAATTGACATTGATTCAGATTGGAGTGTGTTAGGGGAAAGATTATGCGCCGAATGATGCGGTGGTAGAAGGTGACCTTTGTGTTTACCAGCGGCCTGCAAGTAATCTGCGCCTTGAACCCTCGCAACGCTGACAAGGAGGCATCCAAAAGACACCGCTGGCACAGGGAGTAGACCTCGGCCTCCGTGCTTTGCACAGGCTACTTTGCGCATTTCTTGCACGGAGCAGTGGATTCCGACCACCCACGTTGACTTTAATTTGCCCAAGACGAGCGAGCAGAATGTGGCGCACCTTTGTTTGAATGGTACGGTTTGCTAATGGTATTGGCGTCGCGCCGCTTTCAATCATTGTCGTCACTACTTTACGCTTGTTGTACAGTATTAATACATCGCGATCATGTATGACTCAAGCACCGGGACGATTGATACAAGACTAAAATAGCTATCCTGTCGCGTGTTTGCAGTACATTTTGGCTTTGCACGGCCCTCGTCTCCTGTTATGCTTTTGCGCATACGCTGAAGGGAGAGCCCGCAAGCGGACGTAAATAATCAAATCAATCAAAACAAGGGAGAGTGCGACGACGCGGAGCTTAGCTGGGCAGCCCCACCTCAGCTCAACCAATCACATATACTGTTGAAAGAAACGGAGTCAAACAACTAGCCTAGCACAATGTGTGTCTCGATTGAGGTGACCCCAGCGGCCATAGGCCGCTGTACGGAAAACACGCCAGTCCGCTGGCGCGCGAAGGCATGTAGACTAGCGTGAGCACCCTCGTGGCGAATTGAAGCGCTGGTCTTGTATACCAGAAGCGTTATCGCCTAGCCTACTGGCTACGTGGTCCTCGACTCCATCCGTACGCTCGTCTTTGTTTTGTTGAGCAGACAGTCGACAATCGCGGTACGAATAGTACACGTCCATGGCTAGAGAGATGATGGAAAATCCCGCAGTGACACAACCCCCGATCACTGCAAACCCGGTGTTCACCCGGCCACCCAGAGTTTGCTGCAGCTGTCGCCCGATCTCATACGCGCCCATCGTAAACGCGAAGCCCACGAGAACAAGCGCGAGACCGATCCTCTGGCAGAAGAGAGCGGCCCTGTTGGCAAGGCGGGGTGGGCTGGTCATGACGGCCACAGCAATAAATAGTGCGAGCGAGAGAAGCAGGAAAACGATGATAGCGACGGCGATATAAAGTAGAATGTTCAACGCGACACACATCTCCGCGCGGCCGGTAAAGGTACCGCATAAGTGAGAGGTGCCCATTCTCGCCGACGTGAAGAGCGACTTCCCCACATCCGACCCGGCCGACTGAAGAAGGTCTCCTAGGCCTCGTCTAGAGGCGGAGCTGTTCTGCTTCGTATTGGTCAGCAAGGTGAAAGGCTTGGCCGTGTGATGCTCGCACCGTCCAGTGGAAGTAGCCTTCTCTGCGGCAAGTCTCGCTAAATACCATGGCGCAGGTCATCACGACGACGACGACGCAACACAACTGTTTTGCGAGGTGTCCATAGTTTTTCTTCACGTAGGACTCCATCTCTTCCGGTGCTCTTGCAGTACAGTTCTCGGATTTTGTCCGGCACGAAAAGTGGCAGCGCTGCTATAAGTATGCCGCGTAACGAGCCGTTTGTCGCTCCCCGACTGGTCATGCAGCAGTCGAAATGCGACTCTGCACGGCAGCGTGTAGCTCCACGTACAGCAATATGAGTGATCGGTGTGGTTGGTCAGCTTAGCAAAAGTACACTGTAGGCCATTTGCCAAAGCGAGCCAGTGAACACTCCCTGGTTGAGCGGCGACAACACCTCTCCGTCCAACTTGCTGGGCGACGATGGCCTGGGCATCTCTACCGGAAAGTGACCGACAGGTCTGCATAACAATATGTGTGTGTAGAAGACATGACCCGGCCGGCAACACAAGTCAATGAACAAGATCGAAAGCTTGTGACCTCCGTGGCCAGCACTCCATGAGCTGCGTCGCTTACACGAAGAGGGTGACCCGGGCGGATCCTCGCCAGGCCATGCACAAGACTAAATCCCTGACCTCAGAGCATACTGTACTGATATACTCCATGATACCAGGAAATGCATGAGATGTCGGTCGTTTCGGCTGGCCATCTTTCTTTCGCACTTGTCCGGTCGGAATGTGCTTGCGATGAGGGATTGCAGAAGGCGACACCACTAGACCTAGCAAAGGGTCTGGTTAAACGGCCGCTGCTCACACGACATGCCTGAACGCCTGTCGCGGGTGAGAATCGGTTCAACTCATGTGGAGCACGGTAATGTAGGATGAGGGCAAACGCTTTGTATTTGGTAGTGCATGTGTGCCGGATTCCGGCTCTCCGTTCGGGAGGGCTGCGACCGGGAAAGCATTTCAGCAAATCATCCCTCCAAAGTTTTTGCGGCATGCCCATCCATCACTTTCCTGTGATTCTGAGCATCATGCAGCCACAGGTAGAATACAAGATAGTTGTGGACTTGACAGAGGTCGAGCAGCTCTGCTTCAATTGCAGAGCGCTTCTCGAGGACGGACCAAAGCACCGCATCCATGGATATGTAAGTACGGACGACCGAGTTAGCCGTCATGTCTGACAGAAAAAGCTTCTTTGCAATGATTGCGCCGACATCGTGTCGCTGCTCCGAGTTCACAACTGGCGTGTATGCCTCGTCTGCGTCTTGGCAGGCGAGGCCGACGACATCGACTACGCGGACATCCAGAATTTTCTAGAGAGACCGGTGAGCCAGTGCTCCTACGGCGGCGAGCGACGCACCCAGAACCTAACTGCGCTAGTGTACGTTTGTGAAGCAGTATGACTGGAAACGCTGCCCCGTGTGCGACGACTCGGACAAGCTCCTGTACACGCCATGCGGTAGGTCGCCTCGCAAGCGCAACCGGTTTTAGGCCGCTGACGATGTAGGTCACGTCGTTTGCAGCGTTTGCTGGGGCAGGTGGCAAGCAGAAAGGCACAGACAGAGGGTGGCGTGCCCAACCTGCCGAGGCGACATCACCCTGGCGTTGGTCCCGGCACGGTCTACATTTCTCGTGCGGGAGTATGTTGAGTTCGAATCCAAAAACGACCGGAGATAGCTTGGAGCTGTACGGTAAAGCAGTCGTGTCCACCAACAAACAAAAGTTTCTTTTCTCTAAAACCACGCTCGTCTCGGCTCCCCTGTATTGTAGAGGCAGCGCGGACAGGCCGAGAGCCAAACTTGCAGCTTGTGGACGTGAGCGGCCGGAATGGGCCGTCTAACATCTGCGTGGTCGGAATTGGCTGCCGTCCACTGCGTCAGAATATGCTTTGTCCGTCGAGAATTCGAGGGTTAGAAAATGCTACAAATTGAAGCGGAAGCTCGGTTTCATGGTCTGAGACGCCCAGCGCCGCTCGTGCAGGTCTCGCGTCGAGAATGGCACCCCATCGCGCTGATCAGCACGCCGATAGCGCCGGGCAATGCGCCTCGCGATACACGATCTACTCCAAATATATTTTACTACTGGAACGCAATCATAGGGCAGAGAGAGCGAGCGATGTTCGCGTCGAGGCCATCGGCGAGTTCGAGGAGGCGGACCGGACAGACCACAAGCTCTTTCTAAGGCTTGTGCATGACCAGCTGGCCATCTACCGGGAGCAGCGCAACGATGCGGCCATCGACGAGCTCCATTCCACCGTTGTCGGCAAGTTTCGCCGCATATTCGGGCACGGGCACTAGAAGACAGTCACGGCGATGCACGAGTATGGGCAGATGCTGTGCGGCGAGAAGCGCTACGAGCAGGCCGAGGCGCTGTATAGGACTCTCGTCGACGAGGTGGACCGGGATTGCGGGCCGGAGTCGGTGGCGGTGCTCTGCATCTTTAATGCGCTCGGTACGGTCTACGCAAAGCGCTAGAAGCTGAAGGAGGCGGAGGCCATCCTGGTCTGCGCCGTGGCCGGCTTCCGTGCACAGAGCGGAGACAGGGACGCGAGGACGCTGACCGCGGCATTCAACCTCGGCGGTGTGTACCAGGATCGCGGAAAGCTCTCCCACGCGATCCGCATGTACCACGGGGCCGCCTACGGTTTCAAGGACGTGATGGGCATCTCTGACAAGACAACGATCGCGGCCTTTACGCAGCTCGCGGCTTTGTGCTCTGCTCGCCGCGCCCTGCGGGAGGCGGAGGAGGCGTACAACCTCGCACTGCGGGGACTGGAAGAGGCTGCAAGACAGGATTCCACCGATGCTCTCATCCTGAAACTCGACCTGGGCATCTTGTATCGTGATGTCGGAAGACTAGAGGCCGCCGAGACGCTCACACGCGAGGTCTGTCAAGGTCTCAAAGATGCTCGCTCCGGCTATGCGCCCGGCGCGCTCACGTGCCTGGGCACCGTGTACGCGCGCCAGGGCCGGATCGTGGAAGCAGAGACGAGCTTCGTTGACGCCGCGCGAGAGTTTGCTGCATGCGACGAGGGGTATTCGGCGATGTCGTTCGCGGCCTGTTTCGGCCTTGGCAACCTTCTCCGCGGCCAGCGCCGGCTGGCGGAGGCGGAGGCGATGTACCGGCAGGCGTGGGACGGCGCGCGGTCGGTCGGAGGGCCGCAACACGCCACATCTTGCACGGTCGCCGTCGCCTTGGGCTCGTTGTGCGAGGAACAGGGCAAGTACGAGGACGCTGAGGAGATTTATAGGCAGAGCCTCGTGCCAGGCGAGTTCTGTCTTGATCGGTGGACAAATTTTGTCCTGAGCGTCAACTTCCACAAGATGGCAGGGTACATCTGAAGCTCGTAGTCTCTTTGTCTAGAATAATATGCATTACTTGCCAGATACCAGTACTTTTTTTTGCACTGTGCGTACGTTGAACTTGGGCGAAATGATTGCGTTGCTGTTGCTTCTCTCCATTCTGTCAGCTTGCTAGGCTGTCTAGAAGTATTCCGGATTTATTTGACATAATCTTGTATGTATGACCAAGAGAGCCGTCCTTCGTATATGTGCTTAGACGCGAAAGTCTTGTGACTAGTATATGTTGCGCACAGCTCGACGTCGCCGATTCCGTAATGGCATGGCATACTGGCGAAGCTGGCCTGCGCAGCATTGCTGAGTACGAATCAGACTCGTCGCCGGTGAAAAAGCTGGCCCGAGGATCATCTACAAGCGGCAGGGCACGTCAAGATCCCTGGCAGCAATGGCAGCAAAGCCGCTGGCTGACTTACGAAAGACGCTGCCGACATGTGCCTGAACCTTCCTCCTAGAATACTGATTGAGACAGCCAACTGGCGCATAGTAAGGATAAAACCGAAGCAGGAACCTGGCATTGGCGGCATGTCAGCGTCCGTGAAAGTTCCTGACGCGCGGAGCTCGGTCAAGTTGTCGACCAGCGTATGAGAGAGACACTCGACTAGTCGAAATCTCTGTCGTTTCTTGAGTCACCTCGTTGGCTGGCACGCACAGGTGTTGACGTAGTATAAGTGGCTTTGCTCGAGCGTAGTAAAATTATTCACTCAGAACTGATCGTTCTCGACAATACGCTCTAACCACTAACTGCATATATCGTTATAGCCGAATCCCCCATCTAACACACTCTTTCTCGTACAGGCCCCACCAGCTTCTTTGACCATTATTGCCACCAAGATGTCCGAACAGGAAATTGAAGATCTTAAAAAACAGCTTAGGGAAGCTAGGGCGCGAGAGGAGAACGAGCGACGCCAAAAGGAAGAAGCAAAAGCGCGTGAGGAGAGCGAGCGACGCCAAAAGGAAGAAGCAAAAGCGCGTGAGGAGAACGAGCGACGCAAAAACCAGAGGACGACGTTAGCGGAGTACTTGTACAACTGTCACTTCGACCTGTACCAAAAACTTAGGCTTACTGGCCCTGAGGAGAGTTCTACTGGCTTGGCGACATCGGTCGATGGTAAATACTATCCTAGGTGGCTTCGCCCTTGGTAAGCCTTTACTAACAATGAGCGATAAGAACACCTCGACGATATCATCCGCATCTGCGGCGAGAAGCGACTTTTTCAATAAGAGAGCACAATAAGAGATAATGGAATCAATTTTGAGCGGAAAAAAGCCGGTTATGAGAATACTATCAACCACTTCGAAAAAACAGCAGTTGAAGACCCTACGTAGATGATCCTAGAGCCCGTTTGGGCTAATAAGGAGCTAGGCTAGAAGTACTAAATCATAGATCTAACGTTTATGAATGGCATTCGCAACTTTAATGACCTCAACGAAGACATTAAAGCTGAAATTAAAACGGGGAGGGGAAAGCAGCAGCCTGACGGAGGTGGCATCCGAATAGGCATAGACGGAAACAAGAGCGTAGCTTTTATGTATGATTATAAGGCTGCGCATAAGTTTGCCGTAGAGGATCTTGAGGCCGCTCTTGAGAAGGAGACGCTGTTTATGGATGTCTACAAGTGGACATAGACCAACTAGTACAAAATAGACTCAACTCTTCGAAAGAAAGAGCAAGAAGTAGCGCGGATTGCTATGGCACTAATATAAGTCTTTAATTATATGTTGTGGTATAGGGTTAGGTATGGCTATGTCGCCGCTGGAAAATCTTTAGTGCTTCTTTATTACGACCGAGCAGAGCCACTTGTTTTGCGCTGGCACCTTTGCGTACTAGGCAAAGTGGTGACCCGGCCAACAGCTGAGGTTTAGGTCGAACAAGTGTCTTAGACTGTAGTCGCTCAGCTTACTAGCTTCTGTCTGTTGAGCTTCCGCTCTTAGGCGCTTATAGGCCGTCCGCTCAAGGAGGCATTAGATTAGGCTAAAGGCATTCTGAAAAAATGGAAAAGGGAAGCTTACACGGACCTAGTTACTCCGCAGGAGTCGGATGACATAGACTCATCTTCATCTGTGCCCACAGATGAAGCTTTTGATTGTAATGCATCCCCGGCGACCCAAAAATACACTTTGCGGTCGAGGGCATTGTGCAAGGATTCTACGGCGCGTCCCAAGCGGCGCGATGACTGGCGCGATGACGACGAAGGCGGAGCAGAGGGCTATTAACGCTAGAGCGGAGCAGGAACTAGCGTTAATAAGGGAGGGAAGGACTTTAGCAGGAGGAGTAAAGACAAAGGCACCAAAGGGTCTGCTCCGGCGCCCACGAAACAACACTACACATAAGCCTATTTGCTTAGCCTTAAGCTAGGTCGTGAACTGGACAGCAGGTGCCCTAATGTGCTCTATCACGGTGTTGGCGGCTACACACACCACCTGATCGATGCTTAGTAATTGACTGAACTTATGAGTAAGCAGCTGCGTTAGGACCCATACTAGAACTATGATGCCCTCATTAGTCAACGCAAATATAGGTTGAGTGGGGTGCTATTTAAGTTAGAACTAGCACAGTTCGGCTACACTTTTGTCAGCAAGGGCAGCGTATCCTCGCGTCTAAGGCGCCTAGAGCATAAGTGTAGTGTCTATCAGCGACTTAAAAAGCTTCAGGGTGAGGTGGTGCCTATGCACCTAGGCATAGTCTCGCTTGATCCTAGCTACCTCTTGCCTAGTGGTGCATTCGTGGTCCATATGATGCTAATGTCATGGGCTGGGGTGGCGATGGATATGGCGCCGTTAAATCTAGAATGGGAGGTGCAGCGATCTATATAAACGATCTACGAGAATGGTGTGAACCACTAAGACGAACGTGAGCCTAACCTGCTCTGGAATGCTGAGCGATGCCGTGTGATGGTGATCGATTTCGATTAGGCAACCGTCCTACTACCACCTAAACACAAGCAATTGTCTAAACTTTCTAAGGTGGGGAGGAAACGAAAGGGGGATGAATTTAACTATAATAGCATGAAGCGGGGTGTGCCTAGTGTGCTAAGACGTTCTGTATAATCTGTACAATAGGCTTGGACACGTTCACTTAGGGGAAGGACCGCATGTAATAAAGAAGATATCATCGTGGCTAAGACGAATTTTTTGGAGCTAAATTGGTATAGTGCGAAATACTAGTTAATGATAAACTAGGTACATAGATAGTCATGTGCTATTTACTACCATTTACTCCGCCATGCTCGTAGATGAACCCTAGCTTTCCTGCCTCCTTATGCCACGTATCTGAGCCAAATAAAGCGATAGCTAAGTCTTTCGCTTCCTAAATAGAGTCATCTCCTTATAGGTGCTCAATTAGCAGCCAGGTGGGCTCCTAATAAACTTGGTACTCGATAATGCCACCCGTCGCCTGTCGTGCCCCTCCCAGACGCTCAAAGGCGCACGCCTGGCGGCGGCTCACTGACGCGCTCTTCTTCTGCACGTGGCTTTGGGCTCTAGAGCGACCCTTTTTCTTACGTCGAGAACCCCGCGACGTGGGGTTCCTCTACGGCGCGTCCGTTTTCGTGGATTTTTCATCGATTTGGTTGCCGTGGCCGTCGGAGTCAGGAAGAATCGCACGGTGTCCCCCTAAAGAGCTGGGTTAGCTAAACCGTAGCCGGTTGCATAGCATCTAGATCTTAACTACCTTGATTAGCTAGAATGTCGGAGCTGACACCCTGAGTCTAAGCAGCGTCGCCGCTCATTACCTACTCGTATTTGGCCATAAGCGCTCGAATGCGGTCTCTATTATTAGTAGAAGGGATTAGGGCTATGCCTCCCACAACATGTGAAGATGAACTTCTGGGGGTTGTAACTCTGGAATCGGGATCCAGACTAGGGTTAGCGGCGAGCTCTTCTGCTCCTTAAACCGACAAAGTATTACAGGAACTAATAGGACTAGCTGGCGAGGAAGCGATCGAGATTAGAGAGTCTGCTATGCATCAAAATATGCTAACCATTGATTAGACTGCCGCGAAACGACCACATGGTTATTGGCAACATAGTGGACTTGGCTAAGTGTATATCTATTATGCCAACCTCGCACACTATGCTCATAGTTAATGCCCCGCTGCTACCAGTCTTCTTCCTTGGGCTACTCGCCACTGTTGAAGAGCATATTGAAGTGGCGAATGCCTAGTTTGAGTAGGTTATAAGAACCCCTGTTCGTAGCGTAAGTTTGAACTTTATGAGAGAGAAATATACTTTATTATATGTTAGTTGCTAATTAACTTCCTGCGATAGAGTGTGCAGCTACTGTATGGAGCACTTAATTGTATTTAGAGCTGGATGGACTGAGAAGTCCTAGTGCCTGCGCTAAACGTGGAACCGCTCTGTAATAATTGCTGAGAGGCAACCCTGGTGGGAGCTTATAGTGGCTTAGGTTTAAGAAATGGAGAACGAAGTCCTTTGCGTGACATAGGAGCGTGCTCGCGGTCCGAAGTGGCAGAGCTCTACTTATATGGAAGAGTTATTATGGCGTCCGTATACTACCGACGAATACGTGATCATAGGCCCTGGATATTGAAAAGCAATTATAGTGTTTCCTATAAAAGAAACTGCTAAATTAGGGCTTGTACATGTTTGGTGTTGGATAAACCTGAGCTATGAAAATACATAGGAAGAGCATCTCTTGGTTAGCAACTTGAAGTTAAAACTATAGTGTGGATAGAAAATGGTGTGCAAACCAGTTAATAGAGCAGATCGGTGATAATATCAGGCTAGGCCCATAAGAATGCTTAACTTGTCTGGATCCCCGGTAGCTCTGCGCGCAAACACATCTGACCTTAGCTGCTACTACACCGCTCGTCGCAGCCTTTAACCTGGGGACATACCTTTCTAGGGTCGAGGCAAGCCAGTCCAGCCAGTAGTTGGGTGGTGCTTTTACTCATAACTAGTGACCTTATAGCCTATTCGAAGCTTAGTCTCCGGTGTTAAGTGTGGCAGCTCCCTCCTCAGAGCACACCCCTCCGACGAAGTGGCATCAGCCAACTTCAACCACCTCATTGTAGGGCTTCCACGGGCGACGGAAACGACGGCTCCGTGCGGCGCACATGTATACACAATGTGTTTCCCTCGCTTGCAATGTTTCTAGCAATATGCTGTTATCACAAGTAAGACGTTGGTAGAGCATGGCAGGCATAGCACATTACCATTGCCTGCACGTCGCTGTCGATATGCACACCTATGGCGGGCCCCACTTGGTATGTGGGAACTGGGCGCGACTAGGTTGGTCGGTGATAACCGCCTGTCACCCGGGATCGTTTTGCTCCTTGCGCTGTGTTCTGAGTGGCGTGGTCTGGGTGCAGCCGTTGTACTAGCCCGGGTCGGGCCATATCTCCGGCTGGTCACTCCACATCGTGCATTACTCATAGATACTTTTTCTTGTGATACTCTGCTCTTCAACCACCCCCTCCACTTGCACATTTTTCTAGCCACGAAGCTAGTTAGGATCCTGTAGGCGCCTTACGACCAGTTGAGACATTATAAGTCGACAAACGAGGAGAGGACAAAGACAAACAACATCCATTTATGTGGTCACTTCACAGCGACCTAAGGCGGCTGGGGTCCCGTAATAGCCTAAGCTTACACTCAACTCCTCTACTTGTTGTGGCTAATAACTCTTACGCACGTAAAGTCGGTCGTTGCAAATTCGCTGCCGCCATCCACCGCCTTCTCCTTTAGGGAAATCGGTCCCACTTCTGGCACCTGCCGCTTTACAGAATTCTATAAGACGAAGCCACCACCCGCGCTCTCCTCACAGCCCGACATTTTCACATTCCCCCATTGTCCTCACCCCCTTTCCCTTTGGCCTGCGCCCTTCCCCGGCTGCAGTAGTATCCGCCGGCCCATGTCACTGTCGGCTGAGGCCGCAATACGGACCCCCCTTTCTGCGTTCCCGTTGTGATAGTGCGATTGACGAGCCCGGTAATGCTGCCTCCGTCCTGAATTACGCTTCGATTCTACGATACTTCGACACCGGTTGCTACCAATTTTTTCGTCTTCGCTGTCGACACCTCGCCGAACCTAACGAAAACAGTATACAAGATCTGCCCGAGTATTTGCCTCGCATCCCTGCTGGAACTGGCCGTCGCGAGGAATACGACAAAGGATGCATTGACGCGTCAGCTCATTGAAGGGCTGAAACATGGTGACGGGTTCAGCTCTACACCGCCATCCCTCGGACACTTTCCGAATGACACGTGTCCAAGCTGACCTCGGCGACTCTCACGGCCACGATGCACGATCGTCAATGGTCGGCAGAACGTGGGATAGCAACGGCCGTGGATTGGCTTCATGTTCGGGAAGCTTGGCTGCAGTAGATACGGCCTGCATTAGCTGCGTAAGCCGGCAAAAGAGCCACCGATGAAGGTCCGCTGATCTGCGACCGCGTGGGGAGCGCCTCACCATATCTCGGCGTCGTGATTTGCCATCGCAGCGACGCTGCACCAGCTGTGGGCGGCCAATGCAGCCGGTACACTCAGCTCAGCTCAGCCGAATCGTACGATATTTACCTTTCAGATGCAAAATTTCCGGCACCTTAGCTCGGGCTTCGCGACGGACGACGAGCTATGCTGAGACGTGATTGGCAAGGCTTGGTTGGCCCTTTGGCGGTGGCTTCGGAATACTCTTTCTCGATTTTCGAGGCACCCGGGCGCTTTTTGAAGTGGAAAAAAAAGGAAGGGTTTTACGCAGTTGGCTGGCCGGTGCAGCAGCAGGCTGCATGCTGCTCACATTAGCTACGACACCGCGAGATGGCGGGTGAAGCAGTGGTTGGTCCAGACGTCATGGCTCGGTCCGTGGCCATTTAAGCCGCAGAACCTGAAGCTAAAAAGAGGCCAGTT
>JAPFSE010000344.1:0-78848 GCA_030777785.1 Beauveria caledonica | reverse complement strand
CTCTAGCCACTCGCCGGCGAGTTGCGGCAGCTCCGTGTCGAACCATGTTCGCGTGAGACCGTACTGGAGGCGTTGCAGCTTTGGCGGTGCTAGTCGTAGCACCATTTCCGACGAGCCCTCTATCTTTCTATGTAGCTGCGGTAGGAAGCGTCCGGCGATGTCGAGATTGCCAAAGAGTTGGGCAGCAGAGGCCTGTACCATTGCCTGTGGTGGCAGCAGCTCACCAGGCAGGGTATGCATGCCTGGTGAGAATTCCGGTGTGAAGCTGCCCAACTCGCTGCCCTGTGAAGACTGCAGATCGACTTCCGATGAAGAGCGCGTGATGCTCTCTGAGAGGATCCTGCGAGCGCACGTGGCGTTGGTGCAGTCGAGAAGGCTGCAGGCCAACGTGTCCTGGAGCTGGACGCCGCTGCTGTGGAGAAGATTGGACATTTCCACCGACGTCTTGCCGATGGCGATGCTAACGTCGAGGGGCACGTAGCCTGCAGGATACTGGACAAGCGACCTTTGCAGGCCGCGAAAGGCGGAGATGGTGCCGCGGAGGGCGTTCTCCAGCGCGGTGGCCTTTTGCTCGGCAGCGGTGAGGGCGTCTTGCTTCTTGGAGCGATATCTGCGCTGCGCTAGACGCATGCGGGCTCGGCGGCACTAAAAGAGGCGTAAGTAGATGAATGATTGGGGATTGCAATAGCAAACGAGAGAAAAGGTCTGCTCACTGTCTCTTCATCCTGGTCCTTGGTGTCGGCCTCGGAATCCTGCATCCGCGGGCGGCCGGCGCGAGGCCTTTGTGTTTGCATTGTAATGTTCCTTTCGTCCTGGGCTACGTGAATGAGTTGTAAAGTGAAGAATTTGTATTTGCATCTGACGTTGTGAGATGGAAAAAGATGACCGCATCGCGCTGCGAATTGAAGTGGCGGCAACGGCAAATCGACACCCCGCTTTCCATTTTGGGAAAGGTCCAGCCAATAGGGTGTTACGCTGTGTTTCAATGAGCTCCGCAATTTGTCTATACTACTGAGCAAGCAGCCCTATGGAAAAAGATGCAGCTATTTTTTGTTGATTGTGCGTGGTACGGAGCAGGATTATGGGTATAGGGTTTAAAACAGTGATTGTGGAAAGTTGGTTGTAAACGGACGCGTTGGACGGCTCGTTGGACACGTTTAGCACAACGTTACTTGTACAACGAAGCGTTGGTCCGACTCTGATTCCATCCAAGTCTGGCTCAGCTTTGGCGATTCTTCCATCTGGGAAAAGAAGCTATGGCGATGGCTCGAAAAAAGAAAACAATTTGCGTCTGTGGGTGGCAAGATGCATTGCTCGCCAATGACACAAGAGGAGTGCAATCTCGTGAAAACATGCGTTGCGCGCATACCTACCACCTACGCACACGTCTCACAAACAAATCACCTTGGCGAGAAATCTCGTTGTGCATAGCTATAATGACTCGGCCGTGTACCATCTCGCGCACCCGCACCCACCTACGGGACTATATAGTCCCGGCCATGTCTAGCGAAATGTAATACGTAGATGCGATGAGACTCTCTCCTGCCAAAGTAGAAAGTAGCTGCACGACCAAATTAATGGCTTGATTAGCTACTCCCGCTTCCCCAGAAGCTGCCAGGCTGCCAGGCTGCCAGGCTGCCAGGGCGCAATGTTTCACATGGACGGCCTTGGCGCCACCAACTGTTAGGGTAATCACCCCCTTCTCGAAGAATGCGGCACCCGAGGACATTAGGCATCAAGTCGAAGCTTTTTACCAAGGTACAATGTGCATAGATGACTCGTTGAAAAGAAACATGAAGAGTGCCCGACGTGCAGGTTTTCACGAGATTGCACTCCTCTTGTGCCATTGGCGAGCAATGCATCTTGCCAGCCACACAGACGCACAGACGCGCACGGCGGGAGCATCAAGAAACGAGCCGTCTCTCGACAAAAGTGTCACACGGACGCCTGTCCTACCTACATTACACAGCAGCAAACCAACCATAGTTAGTTAGGGACAAGGTTCATCGGCGGGCATTACGTGTCCATCCCCTCCCTGGTCCTGCTTGCTTGTTTCCCCGCTTGCCCGCTTGCCCGCCTGCCCGCATCTGTTTTCCAAGCCACAAAGGAAACTCTAATCGTTTCTTTTCTTTTTGATGGCTTGTCCTTTTTGTTGCCAGGCGCAACCGCCTGGCCAACGACCAATACCCTTTCATGGACCGAGTTTGAGCTTGGGGGCGCTCGCAGCCAATGAATCACCGTGTACTCCGTACACGAGGGAGATTGTAAAGGAAATGAAAGGTTTTCTGCCCTTTTCCTTGTGTACTCCCGTGAATGAAATGGCAAGGCTGGTCGCAACGCTGGCCCACCCCTTGTCGCACTACCAACGGTGTCCGAGCCAGCTATATCCGGCAAGCTACCAGGGACCAACATTTGATTGTGCGAAGCTTGGTCATTGTAGTTCTTTTTTTTTTTTTTTTTTTTTTTCTAATTCTTTGTTTCATGCACCGCTTTGCTGTGTTCTTGTGAACCCGTGGAAATGTACTCTTATTTGCTCATTGAATTCTTTCAACATCATTTCATCCCTTCATGGCCCAAAGTATATAAAGTAGTCTCCACGATGCCCCCAACTTGAAGATGGACAATCAGTCACGACACAATCCGTTTCCCTTCACACAATGCGTTTCGCACAGCTGTCGCTCCTGGCCACGGCTGCTACAGCAGCCTCGTGCGCTCCAGGTACAAACACCACCAAAGGTATACGCTTTTCTTCCAACAAACCATCCGTGACCAAACCACCCACACCTTGACCCTGCAGCAGCACCGCCGCGCCACTACGGCTTCGTCCTCTACCACTCGTACGACCTGCTCGACGTCGCCGGGTCCATCGAGCCCCTCTATCTCCTCTCGTCCGTCTACGGCCTCAACCTCAGCATCCTCGCCGAGACCATGGACCCCGTCTTCATGCGGCCCGCGCCCGGCGAGCAGTTTCCCCTCCAGTCGCACTTTACGCTGTCCATCAACCCCACGCACACCTTTGCCGACGCGCCCGCGGACATTGACGTGCTCTTCGTGCCCGGCGGCGGCGGCGAGCGCCTCGGCAACATCTCCGCGGCCGTCGACTTTGTCCGCACCACGTACCCCAAGGTCAGGTACCTCATCACCGTGTGCACCGGCGCCGGCGTGGCGGCCCAGGCGGGCGTCCTGGACGGCAAGCGCGCCACGACCAACAAGTGGGCGTGGGAGTCGGTCGCCGACGAGTTCAACAATGTCAAGTGGACGTCGCCCGCGCGCTGGGTGGTGGACGGCAATATCTGGACGGCGTCGGGCGTGCTCTCGGGTGTTGACCTGATTTTCGAGTTTATCGATACGTTTTACGACAAGGAAGTCGCCGACGATATTCAAGGCGCGATTGAGCATAAGCGCACTTTTGATCCGTGTGATGATCCTTTTGCGGCACAATACAATGTCACACCAGTCGGGGACTGCAGGTTAACGTGCCACTCACGTAAATAGTTGTCGAGTTGGAGCTCACGTTGGGGAGGATGGATAGCAATCATTATTTGCTAGTATCTGGTCTCCTTGACCTGGTGATGATAAAATAGTTTCACATCGACAAGTCGCCATCTACACAAAGCAACCATTTTACTTGATTTACTCATTCCACCTCTTTCCATAATAGCTCCAACTGGAATATCTCCATCCATCCATCCGCACGTGCCGCATCCGCCATGCCCGTCTGCATATTGTTCAACATTTGCGCACCCGTCGCCCCATTCTCCGTCTCATACCAGCCAATCGAGCTATTCCCGTGCATCATATCCCCGCCGTCTGTGCCCGACAGCACCGCCATGCTGTTCATGCCCGCGTACATGAGACTCAGCTGGCCCTGCTGCATGGCCTGCATCATCTTCATGTCCTTGATGTGCCGCAGAAACTGGATCCGCGGGACCGTCTGCCGCCACACCTCGAGCCTCTTGGTGCCAAAGGCGCGGAATTCCTTCACAACGTGCTCGTCAGCCTCGTCGGATCCTGCCGCGCCGGGCACGCCCGCGGCGCACACGGCACGCCACATGCCGCGCATACGTGGCGACCACATTTGGCATATCTGCGCCCGCTCGTCGCGCACGCCCTGCAGGGGCAGGTGCGCGCCGAGACGCGTGTGCTGGACAAAGACGAGGTAGCAGTCTTGGCAGCAGAGGGCCTCGCTGTATCCCCACCACCGGCTGTTGGCGAGGCTGTCGCGGCCCGGGCAGGCCGGCACGGCGGCAAACGTCCGAACGTGGTTGGCGTAGCAGCCAAAGACGCCGCGGTCCAGCGATTCGGCAAACTTGCTCAGATACTCGGTGTAACGCGGCGCCGCCGGGCAAAAGTGGCAAATCACAGTCTCTTCCGGCCCGCGATGCTTTGCTTCCAGAAACCGGTCGAGCCCGTGGGGCTTCATGATGCCGTGGTAGCAGGCCTCGCAAAGGTCGAAATCCGGGCACCCCCCGCTGACTGTCCACCAGTTGCCGCGGATGATGCCGTATTTTGTGCAAGGCACGAGCTTGGTGATGGCTGTCGCTGCCTGGTGCAAGACGGCAAAATCTTGCTGCTGCTCTGCCGCCTCGAGCGCAAACATCATGGGCAGAGCGCTGCTCGTCAGCGAGCACGTCCACCGCTGGCGCAGAAACGCAATGTACATGTCAAAGTCGGCCGGCCCGGGCATCTGCTCAAACTCGTCGCCAAACATGTCGAGCTCGACCTTGTCCATGTAGCACGCTTCGCACACTTGAAAATTGTCCATTTTCTGCCGCGTCGTATACCAATTGCCGCTGTCCGCTCGGGCGAGTTCCGTGCCTTGGCAGGCTGCGAGCTTGAATCGGCGACTTGCACTTTCGACAAAGCCTCGCCAGTCATTTCGTTTCGAAAAAACGGCCAGGGCTTTCTTGACATGGACAATACTCACGTCGCAAACCCACCTGTCCTCCTTTCCTTGCACTTTCGTGTACGGCTCAAACTGGGGCGCGAATGCTGTGTCGGCAATGCAATCTTCAAAGCACGCTTCGCATGCAATAAACCCAGGGATATCGTCCTTCTTCATACCGTGGTACTTGACACCATCAGCTCCGGTTGTGGTAGCTCGCCCTTTGCAATTAGGTACGAGAGAACGGCTGGACAGGAACGCCTTTGGCCCTTGGATGCTGTTCGTTTTCAAGGCCGCTGGCCAAATGACATTCTGCATCCGTGGGTAGCGAAAGTGACAAGATGAAACAGTGTCAGCATCGGCCAGCTTTCGCTCAAAGTTGCCTGCCAACGGCGTAGACTCGATGTAGTCTGCATAGCACCTGGTACATATTGGAGACTTGGGCAGACCCTCCAAGTAATACCAGTATAGCGGATAGTCGACCAATCTGTCTTGGGGACAGAAGCGCACCACCTCTTCTCCAGGGCCATCTGCTAGTATAGGAGGGAGCTCACGGCGTTTCTTGGGTTTCTGGACTCGAGAATCAGCCTTTGGCAGCTCTGGAGAGGCACCCAAGCCAAGATGGGACATTTGCTGCTCGACTGAAAGTGGCGTCAAATATCCGGAGCTTCCGTCCTCTTCTATTTTGTCTATTTCGACTATTTTATTTGTTTGCTGTGCCTCTATTGTTGGTGGTTGACTGGCAGTTGTGTGCTCGTGCTGCGGTTCGAGGGGTGCCTGGGTATAAGGGCTGGCCACTCTCGGAGGGGCATCATGTGAGAAGGATTCTTGGCGGCGTGTGTTTCGTACTGGAGATTCATATCCCGTGCTATTTCTCAAGACATAGCCTCCCGTACCGTCACGGATATAGGCCGGCTCTCGATCCTGAAAGCCCTCCGCGACGGGCGCAAGGTTTGCCCGAACAGGTTGGTTGCTCACAGAGGCATCATGCGAGAGCATTTGATCAAGCTGAATTCTTTCTTTTCGTTTGGCAGTATTCTCATGATATGCGCTTGTGCTTGTACCATGAACAGCCAGAGGTGAGGTGTGTTGTGGGTATGCTGCCTCGGCAGAAGCGGGCGGCATGTATGACGGTGGCGGCGGCGGCAGTACGGCGCAGTACGAGTAGTCTGGTCGCTTCGGGGTTCTATTTTCGGCATTCACTGGCAAGTCTGGTGACACTTGCTGTACAATATCATTTGGCTGCGGCTGAGGTGGCGGATACTGCCTGGGAGGCAGTGGTGGCGGCGCTCCGTTGTACGCCGTGGCATATTGCCGTTGCTGGTATTGCTGTTGAGGAAGCGGCTTCAAAAGCCAATGCAGAAACCGTTAGCAACAATGATTCTTCCATATTCTCCTCCCAGAGTTGACTTTTACCGAATATGAAGCAGTATTGGTACCGGAGCTGGGCTGAGCACCATAGTAACCGCTCGTCTCGTCGCGACCATATTCAACAGGATTGTCGCGCTGCTTAGCCAGATGCTGTTGGAGTTGTTGTTGACCAATGGAATACCCCTTGGCGATGCCATTCTTGACCGCCCTCGCAAGGAGATCCATGGCATCAAGTTGAAGAGCAGCCCTTTACTATGGTCTGTCCCCCCCAGCGCCCGGGCACAAGGCGCACCAGTACCTTTTATAAAGGATACTTACTTGCAAGACCAAAAGACGCCATCGTCTCTATTGGGCCAAAATGCGAGTTTTTTTTTAGGCTTCAAGATAAAGTAGATGTGGGCTTGTGAGCGATTCAGCCTTGGCCCGCTTGCGCTGAAGAAGCCAACGCCATTCAAGTTGCGCCCGACGCGGTCTAGACTTGTCGTCTTGTATATGCATGCCTCTTCAGCTGAGCGCCTCATAGCGCCTCGTTTTTCTGTGCGACATGGTCTTGCAGAGCACCCGTGCTTGGGTATGGGCAAAGTAGACCTTGTCGCGCAGCCATTTGATTGGCTTCTTTGGAGCTCTCTTCTCGGCCTCGATGGCTAATTGAGAGCTTTGGCATAAGGATTCCTCTTCGAGGGGCATCGGCTCAATCATGGTGGCGGATTGCTCTGCGAATCATGAATAGACGGGACGTAGAGTGTACAGGTCAACAGACGCTTAAAGACAGACGTCGGTTCCTGCGCAGCGGAAGCAAAGGTAGATTTGGTACGGATTAGAGGATGAAAAAGTAGCTTTGAATTAATCATTATACTAATAAAAACAGCTGGCAAGACGAGTTTGTCAGGTTGCCAGGGTCCTGATGACTCCTGAGTCGCCTGTGCCCCTTGCTGGCATCAACTGATTTGTCTAGATGAATATGTACTACGACTTGCGCCACCCCATCACATCATATATGAAACGCAATATCAATCACCAACAGGTACTTGCATCATTCATCGACTTTTTTCGCCCCACGTTTCCATGTTCCCTTGGTCTTTTCCACCTACCAAGCACGGCTCCGCCGGATATCCAAAAATATACTTGCATCGTCGCGTCTCATCTCATGATTTCGACAAAGATGCATCAAGCGCTCTCTTCATCGCGCATGATTCAGCTTCCTTCTGGAAACTTGCTTCAATGTCCTTTCCAGTATTGCGTGCTGGACACTGCGTCACGTTACCTACCGCGCTGCGACCCGAACTGCCCAGTCGCAGCCTGTAATGAACATGTAGGGCTCAGCTGGGCTCAGCGCCACTCGTCGTGGCCTAATTTTCACCGTCTGATCATGAGGCTTTCGCCAATCGATGGAAATGTAGTTAATACCCAGCCGAGGTGCAAGTCTGGGGTATTGCTGAGCCCTGCCATGAGGTCATGGGCAATGCGAAGAAATGGACAGCATGATTCATGGTCGCGAGGCTAGTTTGTGTGTGCTTGGACAGAAAAAAAGTCGGAAAAAGTGTTGGCACCAATCAGATAAAAACGGGTGGGCTAAAGAAGGGGTTCAGGGTTAGCAGAAGCAAGCCTATAGTTAGTTAGGCTATTAGTTATGATTCGTAACTTCGTACAAGCAGCCCACAATTGAATCCGACGATACAACTTGGTAAAGTAGTCAAAGCGGGACCGAACGCGCGTCCTGGGATATATTTTACATGGCAGAGCAGCCCAGGGTTGAAACTGTCTGGGAAAAGTGCTTCCTGTCATGGCATAGGATGATGATAGGAGTCAGGACTGGCTTGTTCTTGGCTTAGCCTCCTGCCGACGGTATCGCCAGTTTTTATTCAGATTTATTCAGATCTCTTGTCAAAGGAGGGATACTGCTATGCAAATTGCGCCGTCATCCCAAACAGGGTGTCGTTTATTATTTCGAGCGCGGCTTTCGGTACTTTGCTTCTCTCCACACGAAAGCTGGCACATGTATATACTTTGTCCACATACCAATCATAACCCCCAGCTTCTCCCAGGGCTCTTTGGCAGATTCTCCTCGAGTGTACGGAGTAGACGCAGCTAAATCCAGTTTGAAACTCTAAAGATCGTGTCCTCTTCGCCTTACGAGATGAGTAGATCGCCCTACTCCCTATTCTGTAGTCGTGTAGTAGCAACGTAGCATGATGTTCCTGACTAACTCGCCATGTACGGAGCAAGTGGACCATCTCGGCGGGGCTGCTTGCGAGGTTCTTCGCATTCGTCGGAATCGCCTGCAGGACAAGGGGCACTTTGTAGGTAGGCACAACATGAGGCGCCGTGCAGGGCTGGCGTCGGCAATAGAGCGGCCAACCTCGTAGGGCACTTTGGTGCGGAGTGTTTACCGAGGAGGTCTATTTTGGCTCACTGCCTATTTACTTTCCAATCCTCTCCAGCCCAGCAGCGCTTGACAATGGTCGGTCCCCTGCCCCCTGTCCACTTATAACAACATACTTGCACGGCGGACCCGGCGCCTATAAGGAGACTGGCCCCCACGACCTCACATCTGTATGACACTGTATTGGTAGTGTTGTGATACGCATCTATGCTTGTGACGGTAGAGATCATCACCTTTACAACCAGCCGTCCGTCACAATGGCGCGCACTCCATACTAGGAGGCCTGGTGCGCAAAAACACTCTCAATCACATCGTCAGACACCCCATCAGCTTCTTCCTGACCTTTTACGCCATCCCCATCATCATCCTCCCCCTCCTTTTGTCTCTACCGAAGCTCCTCGTCTACAAGCAAGTCTCTGGCGCCTCAGACCCCGCGCCCATCAAGTCTTTGGTAGACACGGTGCATCAGAAACTCGTCATTGTCAAGCCGGACAATCTGGGCAACGATGTCCAGAGAGTCATTGACGGCTTCGCCAAATCCCTCAGCGCCGACATGATTCAAGTCCTGAAGAGCGACGACGAAATGTTCCAGACGTGCAGCGAGCTGGCGGGGAATCTGGGCGCCTGCCATGCTGCCGTCAGCTTTTACGACTCGCCCGACACGGCTTCGTCGGTCAACAAGACGTGGAAGTACTCTATCCGATCCGACACGAAAAGCGCAAGCACCGCCGACTATCTCGCCCACAGGGGTGAGGCAGACGATGTGTTTCTGCCGCTCCAGCTAGCCATCAACAATGCCATTACAAACTCGACCACGATTCCGGAAACCTTCATGTTTGCGAGGACCAAGAACAGCACTGACGCCTCAGCAAAGGAGGAGGCCGCAACCTTGATTGGAAGTGTATTCACATTCGCCATATTTGCCTGTTTCTTCGTCATGATTTACAAGTTTACCTCGTGGATCACCCAAGACAGAGACTCGGGCATGTCGCAACTGATGGACACCATGGGAGGCTCTTGGTGCTTACCTTTGCGGGTGCTGAGCTGGATCATCGTCATTGACCTCGCCTGTCTACCACTCTTCATCGTCTTTGGCATCATGTATGCCAAGCTGGCTTTTCCGGCCTCCGACGTGATGCCCCTGATCGGCTGGCAGATCCTGCTCGGGTTTGCTGTCAACAGTTCCTCGACGTTTGCCGCAGGTTTCTTCACCAAAGCGCGAGTTTCTTCCATCTACATCACCGCCGTCTTTGTCATACTTTCTCTGACGATGCAGTTGATCATGGTCCGCGAGAATCCTCAGCCCATGCCCGAGGCCATCTGGACATTGTCGGGGCTCTTTCCCAGCTGCAGCCATGCCTTGTTCACCAAGCAAATGGCGTACTGGCAGCTCGCAGGGGAAAAGGCCGACTTCTCAAAGTTCCCGCCTGGAGATGCGCCACAAGTGATGGACCTGACGGTCGTCAAGCAAAACACGCTTCTTTTGCTTCTGGCCGGGCAGGCTGTAGGCTACGCATTGCTAGCCATGACGGTCGAGTGGGCGTTTCATGGAGTGGGCAGCCGTGGCAGGACATTCAGACAAAAGGGGAGAGATGTCAATGAAGCTTCGGTCAAGGTCGAAAACTTGAAGAAGGTCTTCAAGCCAGGTTTCTGGAAGTGGCTCTGCTGCTGCGGCCGACGTGGCTATAAAACTGCCGTCAAAGGCGTCTCCTTGGATGCCTACACGGACCAGATTCTCTGCCTCGCGGGCCCCAACGGTTCCGGCAAGACGACTACACTGCAGGCCGTGGCCGGCTTCAGCAAGCCCAGCGCCGGACGCATCTCCCTGAGCGCGCGACGCCAAGAGGTCGGCATCTGCCCGCAGCAGAACACGCTGTGGGGAGACTTGACCGTACTGGAACACGTCCGTCTCTGGTCGCAGATCAAGGGCGGGCGCGAGACCGCGGCCGAGATGGACGAGCTCATCCACGCGTGCGATCTCGCAAAGAAGAGAAAGGCCTGCGCCAAGACGCTCAGCGGCGGACAGAAGCGCAAGCTCCAGCTGGCGTGCATGTTTGTCGGCGGCTCCAAGATTTGCCTCATCGACGAGTGCACCTCGGGCCTCGATCCTCTGTCGCGCCGCGCCATCTGGGCTCTGCTGCTGCGGTACCGGACCGGCCGCACCATGATCTTGACGACGCACTTCCTGGACGAGGTCGACGTCTTGGCGGATCGCATCGTCCTGCTCACCGAAGGCGGCGTCCGCTGCCAGGGCTCGCCCGCCGAACTCAACAGCGAGTACGGGAGCGGCTACAAGGTCATTGTGCCCGACAACGGGCAGCTGCCCGTCATGGACGCGCCCTGGCAGCACACCACGCACCAGGGCCAGCTCGTCAGCACCGTGCCCGACTCGGAGACGGCGACGCGTCTCGCCCGCGTCTACGTCGAGAACGGCGTGACCGACATCTCCATCTCGGGCTCGCAGTTTGAAGACATCTTCCTCAACGTCGTCGGCAAGCCCGTCACGCTCGAGACCAGCAACAGCAACACCAACCTCCTGGGCGACAACAAGGGCTTCGAGCTCTCGCCGGCCCGCTCCACAACCTTTGCGCAGCAGCTCCGCGTCCTGCTGGGCAAGCGCTTCAAGGTGCTGCCCAGGCTGTGGTGGCCGTACTTTTTCGCCGTGCTGATTCCCATTGGCGCGTCGCTGACCATGCTCATCATCAGCGCCGCCTACGACGTCCCCAAATGCGCCGATGCGAAGCCGGTCCTCGGCACGCCCGAGGCGGAAACCTTTTGGTACCCGGGCTTCTGCGCCGACGTGGACTATTGCAACAAGATGATCTTGGCGCCGCAAGACGCCAAAAAGACACTGCGAGGACTTGTCGAGAAGCCGTTTGCCAACCTGCGCGATGTCAACATCACCGCGTTTGACTCGTATATTGTGGCCTTGGACGACCGCCAGAGTTGGCTAGACTACGTCTTGAAGAACAGAGATGCCAGCTCATACAGCGGCATATTCACAGGCTCGGGTAGCGAAGCGCCCATTATTGCCTATCGGCCGCCTTCGGATGCAAGAATCAGCAGTTTCGAAATGCTGCATCTTTGGAGCGAGATGAACAGCAACGTGGAAATCATTTCCAGCTTTGGCGAGATTCAAACTGTCAAGTCTGTGAGTACAGTGACTCTTCTATTCCTGACCGTGAGCATTACACTGACTTTATTTCAGAATGACAGTTCTGTCGCAGTCATGTACGCCATCTTCCTGATGCTCGTGCTGTCCGTGTTCCCCCCCGCATTCGTCCTCTATCCAGCCATCGAAAAAGCATCCAAGACTCGATCGATGCAATATGCCAATGGCGTGAACCCCGGGCCCCTGATCATAGCATACCTCTTGTTCGATGCCATCTTTATCACGCTCATTTCCATCATCCTGGCGCCCATCATCAGTGGCCCTATCCAGGCATGGATTGGCTCTGGCGCTCTCTTGGGTGTTGCCCTGGTTCTGTACGGCCTAGCCACCGTTCTCGTCGGACACATTGTGTCTCACTTTTCAGTCGGGCCGCTCAAAGCATTTATAGCAGCTTTTGGCTTCAACATGGGAATGTTTGCGGTTTCCGCTGCTGCATTCGCGGTAAGTTTGCGCTGAACTCGGTCCTGGACATCATCATGACGTTTTTTGCTGACAAGATTCAAAGGTAGCAACACTGTCCTCGGAGAAATCGGCCAAAGCTGTTGCATTTGGTCTGGGTTTAGTATCACCCATTGGAAATGTCTTTAGGGTCATGATGGTTGGGCTCAACGTGGCGAACCAAGGATGCACCAATTTCCACGACAAGCCCTCATCTGCCTTTGACGGCTACTCTGGCCCCATCTTCTACCTACTTCTTCAAGTCATTGCGCTGGCCGCGTTTGCTATATGGCTCGAGGGCGGATTGTCTCTCCTCCGCAGAGAGACTCCCGCTTCCTCGGACCTGGACATTGAAATGCGAGAGCCGTGCATGCCAGGTAGCGGCGTGGCCGCCGAGGTTCTACGCGTGGAACGCGAAAAAGAAGACATGCTACGTGCTTTACACGTTACCAAGGCCTTCAAATCGAATGTCGCTCTAGACGACGTTACTTTTGGTCTGCCTCTTGGCCAAGTGCTGGCCCTGATTGGACCCAACGGAGCCGGCAAGTCGACTCTTGTCAACACCATCCAGGGAGAGATTGCTGCCGACAAGGGCGGTGTGATGCTCTGCAACGACAACTCCCGCAACGCTTCCTCCAAGAAGCACATCGGGGTGTGCCCTCAGCACGACGCCCTGGATCTTCTCACCACACGACAGCACCTCCTCTTCTACGCCCAGATCCGTGGCGTCCAGGACGTCAACAGCAACGTCGACTACCTCCTCCGCCGACTCGATCTCGAACCGCACGCCAAAACAGCCGCCTCCAAGCTGTCTGGCGGCAACAAGCGCAAGCTGAGCCTGGCCATTGCGCTCATGGGCACGCCGCCGGTGCTCGTCCTCGACGAGCCCACGACGGCCATGGACGCCGTCGCCAAGCGCATGTTCTGGGACCTCATCCGCAAGGTCACGGCCAACCGCTCCATCCTCCTCACCACGCACAGCATGGAAGAGGCCGACGCCCTGGCCGACCGCGCCGTCATCTTGGCCACCAAGGTGCTCGACATTGGCACCACGCAGCATCTGCGCTCCCGCTACGGCACCCAGAGCCACATCAACGTCCAGCTCGCGTCCGCGCCGCACACGCCCGATGACGAGATGCAGCGCGTCTGGGCGTCCATACAGCAAGGCGTGCCCAGCGCGGCGCTGGAACGGGACATGAGCCGCGGCCAGATTCGCTTCACCGTGCCTCTGCAGGGCCAAGACGGCGCGGGGGAAAGCAGCAGCCTGACGGTGATTCAGATTACAGAGTTTCTCCAAAATTTCAAGCAGGAATTGGGCATTGCTCATTTCAACGTGGGGGGCGCAACTTTGGAAGGGGCATTTCTCAACATTATCCAGGCCAATAATTTCCAAGAGGATACGGAAACACGCTGAGATTCCGGCGCCGCAGAGCTTATTACGCTCAGATGTACATATATAGTCGTATATAAATTCTACTTTACTAGCGTGTTTGTTTTGAGCTGCCTTTCCCTGCACATTATCCATGCAGAATTTCATGTGCAGTGCCAACCGAGACATCCAGCGGATGGAGATGCTAATAGAGGCAAAATGTAAAGACAAGACAATCATCTCAGTCTGTCACAAGCCTCCGTGGGCGCTCAAGTCGGGCCGAATCATTGTCTTGGAAAGGGGCGAGATTATACATGACGGGACGCAGCAAGAAATCGTCAACGAGTCAGCTTTATTCGCCAGCATATCGCTGCTAGAATCGAGCATTGAGAAGGATTACCGCAACACGGCTGGAAGGTAGAGTAAGAGGATACCAAATCGTCCTAGCACGTATATAGGTGCCAATACTCTGCATCATGGTCGAGACGCGACGACTGAAAGTATATACGCAGCTTTGCCAATGACGGATACAGCTGGGTCTATGCTTGCTGGTCCTGTACTTGCTCGGGCGCTGAACTGAAGCATTAGGCTGGGACATGGCTGGGGCATAGCTGGAGCGGCCTGCCGTACATGATTGCGTTGGCTCTTGGCGTAGCAGCAGCTGTGGTATCCCGAACAAAGCCTTTATAAGTGATATGGCTCATTTGCTTGAATAAGAAAGGGACGCCGGGAACCAAATAAACATGGGAGAATAGTTGGAGCGCTTGGTTGCATGTTTGCGGGGCGCTGAAAGTCTCAGGTACAGAAGTAGGCATCTGTGCTTTTCGGGCGTTAGGCGCGGCACTGGATTATGCACTGATATGTGATGAATATGACGAGAGCCCAATACTCCTATTCATGACGACGGTTGTTAACAGGAGGCAGTGTATTGCAAGTAGGTGCCTGGTGAGGTCGGGCATGTTGGCACACGGGAGGTAGAGAGTGAAACCCAAGGTAAAGTCTATCGAGAAGGGTTGCTGACCTATCGGAGCAAAGAGTGTGGTTACAGTGGGTGACATCGGGGAATGAAGGTTGGAGGGGCGGAGCAAGCGAGCCGAGAGGGAAGGGAGAGGCGTCGTGATGGTGGTGGTCGGATGGTTGGATGGGCGATGGGTGGTTGTGACGAGTTGATGGAAGTGGTGTGTAGAGATGCCATGTTCTGATTTGAGTAGATGGCGTTTGTACGAGGATAAAGAGGAGGCAGCCAAGAGGGTACGTGAGAGGAACCTGCTCTGCTGTCACCTGGTTCAGGCAGCTGGAGCAGCCGTTAATAATAGTACACCTGCTGTAGTTACAGTGGACACAGCACGAGCCAGGTATTTCGGAGGTACTGTTCATGGATACGACGTGCATCTTTGACGCCATTCCCAGGCTGGGCAGGCCGCTGCCCGTCTGACCTTGGCCGAAATTCGAATCGAACGGGCAAGGGTTTATTGGGTCACTGGGACTGTAGGGGGGGAATAAATGACAAGGAGGTGCAGGCATTCTATGTGTCTTTTTTCTAGTCGCTACAATACGGAGTACCGAGGACACGGTGATTGTATCACATAAGACGTAGTAGTACTGCCCAACAGCAGCCCGTCCATCCCTCGCACAGCGTCTGTAACAGCTTACCAGTGTACCGGGTGGATAAATTCTTACATCTTGTATATCCGAGATTTTTTTTCCAGGCTGTCATGCAGCGTCGAAGAGGCATCTCACAAGTCTTACCACCCACAGATCCATCTGCCTGGCAACTTGGTGCTTGTTGTAGGGTTAAATTACCGAACTGCCTTAGGTAAGCAGACGCCAAGGTACCAAACGGTGGAAAGCAACAAGGCTATCATTCAACATTTGTCCCCTTTAACCAGGCCCACCAATCACACTAGTTATTCCACCTTATTACTGTTGGCGGTACGTACCCTTTTGGGACTACCGCTTCCGCACCACCAGTGCACCACCACCTCCACCCATTTCCCAACTGCGCGTGCCGCTCCTCCACGATATCTTCGTTCCCCCGGCATCTTTACGTCGCCTGCCGTCTGCCATTTGTTTCGCTGGCTACCTCTTTCGCCATACTATTCATCGATTGTCGACTGTCGCTCGCCCTTTTTTGCATACTCTCGACAAATTCTCCCCTCCGCCCATCCCGCAGCATCCACCACGCCTTACCTCATCAAGTCCCGCGCGGCGACGCCGACGAACACCGGTACAAACGCCGCTGCGCCGCCACCAACGCTCATTCTGCCCGCCGCATCAGTGGGGTTCCCTCGACTTGTCTCAACACTTCGATTGAAATTCTGGCCTCGCTTCTGATCCGTCGCAATTCCTCCTCTTCCCATCCAACACTACCCGTAAACACCTATCCGGAATGGCTTCTCTCCTCCCTTCCACGGCATGAGCTCTAGGAATTCTATGGGCGTCCCGCAAAGAGCCCAGCAACGGGCGCTCACCGGCTCAGCTCTTCATGCTCATCAGCGCAGCATATCCTCGTCACACATACAGCCTCATTCGCCCGTCCGGAAGGATGCCTTTGCCGACCATAACCAACCGACCGACCCTTCCGACATCGCCACAGCCTCGTCAACCGCCAGCCGCCATGGCGCAACCCCAAGGCGCGCCGCCGGCTCCAAGCTCCGCATCGAGCTCTCCAACGATGACAACATGACACCTGGCCCGTCCACCGACTCTCCCCAGGCCACGCCCTCCATCACATCCCACGGCGCGGCCCCCGACTCCAGCACAGATGTCAGCGGTCATGGCAGCCCGGCTCTGTCTCGAGCCTCTCATGCCGACTCGGCCATCCCTCGAATGCCCATGCCTCAGCGCCGCGGTCCTCTGCAGCGCTTCGTCGCCAGCAACAAAACACCCGCACCTCCCACCGCACACCTCAAGCGCGACTCCAAACCCAAGCAATATTCCATCGAGGTTCCTCTCGCCGCCCCGCGCTACCTGTCCACCAACAAGCAAGACGTTGTTCACCGCGATCCTTTCAACAAAGGTCTTTTCTCCGGCAATGCCGACTTTTTTCCTTGGACCGGCCGCCATCACGAAGACGAATGGAGCAACGAGGCCATACAAAAAGGAACATGGGATCGCGGCAGCCAAAACGAGACTTCCTCGGCCCGCCTTGCAGTCTACCCGTCTCTTAAGCAGAAGACGGGTCTCAATGCATTGTCCACCATATTCATGGGAGTTCTCAATCAGCGACGAAACCGAGGCCAAATCACCGCCCCGTCTACATTCAAGCCGCCTCCTCGCGTCACACTCACCGATACGAAACGTGAGGTGTGGCTCAAGGATCTGGCGAATCCGACCATTTCGCTACGACGCCTCAGTCGCACCATTCCCCATGGCATTCGCGGCCGGACTCTCCTCGACCAGTGTCTCAATAAAAACGTTCCCACCGAGCGAGCCGTCTGGCTGGCCAAGTGCGTCGGCGCCAATGAGATTAGAGCCTTCAAGCGCAAGGGCGTTACCGGCGCATTGGTCTTGGGGAATGAGCTCAAGTGGATCAGGGACTGGACCATCTTTATCGAACAGTTTGTTGACTCTGTCGTCTCCTCGGTTGGCGAGCATGACTGGAAACAGAGAGTAACCTACTCGTACGTTGCGCAATCAACTCCCACAGAAATTTACCCATGCTAACCATGCCTAGCATCCGCCTCGCCACCGTTCTCTACTCTGAGCATCTGCTCGATCGAGATCATTATCTTGACTGGATTGTCTCGGGTTTGGAAAACAGCAGCCAAGCCAAGCTTCCCATGTGGATATTGATTGCTCAGATATGTTGGACAGACATACTTCGATCCAGGAAATCAGGCCGTCGCCTGGTGTTCGCTCTATTGAATCATTTGAATACAGTACGCTCTCCTTACGAACTTATTCAAGTGATGTGCTAATCTTGGCAGATATATAACGACCTCGATCGGGACATTTTGATGCCCCTCTCGAATCAGCTGGCGTCGCTACTCAAGACACTGGTTGCAGATAACCCGGAGAGCTTTATTCAGCCACTACAATGGCTCAAATACCGCGAGTGTCTTTCCGCTTTCCTCCCACCTGACGCGAGTGTATTGCAGCAAGCATATCGCTCCATCAATCAAAGAAATTCGGAACTTTTGGTCTCCAGTACTGCCTCCCCACCCATGGGTGGCAAAGAGCATTTGGTCAAACTTCTAGACGCCACGTTACACGGCAAGATCGATCGCGATTTGTCCCCCAAATGCTGGTCAACCTCGGAAGACAAGACACAGGTCCTCAAGACTGTTATTGAATGGGTCACCTCCTTTCACCGCCCAGGGTTGGAAAAGATCTATACTGCCACCAACCTGCTGCGGTCTTGGGGAAGCTTTCGGATCAACACGACAGGCGCCATTCTCGACGCTCTCGACTCGATAGGGCCCGACGATATAGTTCGTAAACAAGCAGTCTACCGCCTGGTTACTGAACTAGCACGAACTGGGCACTTTTCCATCTCCCAGTACATCCAGTGGCTGATTGCTCGAGGCAACTGTCACAGCGCTGCTGACGTGGAAGACACAGGTCCATGCGCATCTAGGCTTCTTGTTGAGCTACCCGTTCACTGCATACCAGACGATCGCAAGTTGGATCGTGCCAACTTGCTACGTCGCGCCGCCAACTACGATGTTGCCGATGAGGCTCGCGATATCGAAATTGCCATCAAGTGTGTCAGTCAGACTGTCGGACTGCCCGGGTACAACATCACGCACCATGATTCAGCCCTGCCAAGAAAACCCATTCCACTGCACAAACTTCTCAGCCGCATCAATAGCAGCAGCTTCGCCCTCAAGAGCGCACTTGGAACCCATGTTCGCGATGCCTTCCAAAGGCTGCTTCCTCCGCGCCTTGATGCTGATATTTCCCTGAATGTGTTCACGTCCACACGCACCATACTCGAAACGACTAGAGATTTTTCCATGTTGGGCGAGGTCATCAGGAGCTGCTCCAAAATCTCCAACATTGAGGTTCTCGCCGCCTGTGTCGACACCATCAATGTCAACCTACAGGTCCTCCTAGCGGTTGGTATTGCGGATGACCTATTTACTCTCTTTGTTGAGCGACTCAAGGCAGCGAGCCGTGAGCACAGGCTCGTAGCTCGTCCTCTGCTTGCTGCCCTGTCATCACTGGCACAACGCATGCCCAACCAAGGCGAAATGGCCAAGAATTTGCAGCAGGAGCTGACGCAGACCGACCGAAGTAATCCAATCGACGCCTGCTCCCCCGTCTCGGACAACATGGTCAGCCAATCTACGAGCCCAGAGGGCGAGGTTTCGGAGCAAATTGACAAGCTGCTGGCGACAGGCAATAGCGTTGATCACCCCACTATGAATCGTCTGTTTCGCCACATTGTTCCCCGTCTCGAGGCCGGATGGAACAAGCTAGACGCGAGTCGCCGAGTCTATGCCTCCCTTCTTGCTAGGTTACGCATCTTTGACACGCAGCATTTTGATAAGCTCATGAGTGACTGGGTCAGCCATATTCGATCGCTCAAGGAGCGACCCGCGCTTCTGGAGCTGCTTCCGCTACTAGTTAGTCTCGGCTGCCTCACCGTGGCTACGGTACTGCATACAGCGAATGCAGCTCCTGTCGCAGCAAATGTCAACGCCATCGAGTCGGGACCGCCCCGTGGCTCGGCCATCTACCTTGAAGAGCTTTTGCAGCTCATCCTACGCAAACTACCCAAGAGGAGCCCACTGACGGCTGATGAAACCTACCGATTTGTTGTCTACCAACAGTCGGCCAAAATCGAGCATTCCAAGGCCCTTTTGCTCTTGATTCGCAATGCGGTCCAAGAGTACTCGATTCTGCGCTGTCGCTCTTCCACGACTGCACCCCCGCTTGACGATCGAAGCTCCCAGGACGATGTGCTGGAGGCTCTACGAGTCCTGGTAGTAACTGAACCTGCGGCGGCCGCAGAAGCCCTTAGCATGAAGGACCTAGCGCCCGAAGCCTCTGCCCTCATTAGGACTATTGCCGCCAAGCTTCTGGCCCCTGGTGACCAAAACACGAGCTCTTCATTTGACAACATTCTGGGTCTGGCCAACGAGCTTACGATGCCGTTTTGTCAACTCAGTCTCAGCATGGAGCTCTCCTTGCCGCAGGACAGCCGCGGTGGCAATGAGCCGGATTCGCAATTCGATGTGTTCGCCAGGGCAATGGACAGCGCTATTGAGGCTCATAACATAATGTGGACGAGCATGCTGCCTTGCCTAAGCGATGACATTACGCAGCACCTCCGCAGTCAGGCCCACGGCCGCTTTCTCGATATGATTCCGTCGTCCAAGGCGCCCAACTTGGCCGAGCTAGCCACGAGCGAGGACAGAATTCAACTCGCCAAGAACCTGCTCAGCGTCATAGAGGCCATCATCTCGGGCCAGCCACCCTCAAAGTCTGCGCAGCTGACTTCGATGCTGGTCGACAAGCTCACCGATCTCTGGGAAATTATCTCCAGCCAAGAGACGTCAGCGGCTCGGGACGCTGTTCGCAAGCACTGGCTACCGTTTTTGCTTCGCTTCATCACCCTCCACAGCATCTATTCGTCCTCGACCGCTGATGTTTCCACCCCGACGGCCGCCTCCGCATCCGGGGCGAGCTCATCCGTCGTCAACAAGACTGTCAGCAACGTTGTCGCGCCAGCGGCAACCACCACCGCTGCCAACATCATCACTACTACCAACAACGAGGCCCGCGCACGCATCGTCTTTGTCCTCTGCGGGATTCTATTCGCGCTCGAGGCGCAACAGACGCTCCCGCCCGACGGCAAGCTCGCGCAGCAAGTCTTTGACATTGCGCTCCTCCTCGTCGACGCCCTCCCCGACGACCTGCGGCTGCACTGCGCGCGCGGCGTGCTCGCCAACCCCTCGGCCGTGCCTAGCGGGCCCATGGCGTCGGCGGCAACCTCATCGCGCGGCGGCACCTCGGACTCGCGCTTCTACTACCTCTTTAGCGCGCCGCGGCCCACTGCCGCCGACAACCTGATGCTTGCGCACAGGGACAAGAGCGCTATTCCGCTGAGCGCCGCGGCGCGCGGCCTCGGCGCCATGTATGGCATCGGGCCAACCCTCCAGGAGAGGTACAGCCACTTTACGTTTCGGCGGTGGGAGGCGCTCAGCGAGCCGACGCCCAATGTGGGTGAAAACGACACGAGTCTGTCCTTGGGCCTGTTTGAAGCCATCAAGATTCAGTAACTTGAGGTGGCTTCCTGCCGTGCATACATACGACCTGTTGTGGAATGACATTTGCATATGCATTATTGACGATTAACGGAATATACTACCTTTTTCTTGTATGGTTTTTTTTTTCCTTTGTATCCAGCTCTTTTGTTTTATGCTCGGTCTTTTTGTTTTATAACATCATTAGCTTCCAAGCCAGGGAGGGGGGTGGCGTTTCAATCTTAACTTCGGGACACGGGGAAATGCGCATATTCCATCATCATCGGCTGCTTTATTGACCCTTTTTCTTTTTCACCCGTTCAATTTCTACCTTTTCATCAGCATCATACGATGACTCTCAGAAAGAAGACGAGCCGAAAAGGAAGAAATGAAATACCTTATGCCCTACTCGGCATTGGGACATGGGAAAGGTGTTGGCATTCATCATTCATGCAGTGGAGCAAGCGAGGCACGCACACAAAAAGCGATTCGGCTTCATTCGAGATGTTTCTCCAAAACTTCAGTCAATGTTTTTGCATAGTTTTAATGCTTTATAACAGAATCAAAGAAGCGTCTTTTTTTTTCAATTTCGGGTTACGTTTCATACTAGTAAACTATAATACACTGCGGGCATCCATGTTGCGATTCGGCTAAATTCTTTTTGTTTCTGTCGTTTCATTCTTCAAGGAGTAGCTAATCGACACATGATAAGTTCTTGTTGAACAAGAAAATTAGACAAGAACAAAAAAGTAAACTAGAAAAGGTGCCAAGTTAAAAAAAAAAAGCAGACGATGCAGCAAAATTTGAAAGAGAGACAGGGAGAGAGAGGCCAACATGACGCCGTGCTGGGCATAAATCTCTGACATGACAAAAAGAAACACCAGAGACATCGTGGAGCTAGATCCAAGCTCCTTCCATTCCTGACCAGGACCAAGTTACGACGAAAAAGAAAGTGCAACGAGACAAAGAAGAGACGAGAGGAATATGCAAGGACCCCGGCAGGAAGATTAGTCCTCGTCAAAAATACTATACGTGTTTTGCAATATGGTATCAATGGCTTTAATCTGCCATCCGGCGTCGGTCATGGCGGTGCTGGGATCGCTGCCCATGAGCGTCGGGCCAAAGATAACGGCCAGGTTGTGCGAGTTCATGCGGTTGACGTGCGCATTTTCCATGACGCGGTAGAGGTGCAGCGTGATGGCGCGCAGCGTGGCGTAGTTGGGGTCAGGCAGCGAGTTGATGATGGCGTGCAGCGCGTCGCGGCGTACATTGTCGTCGTCGTACTCTAATGGTGGCGGTAAGTATTTTTTGAAAAGTGCAAAGGAGAAAAGGGGGGGGCACAAGGGTCCAAGACTTACTGGCTGCGTCGATGAATCTGCCGTGGTGCTCTGACGTCAGGATAGGGTCGGGTAAATCACGAAAGAATTGCTTCAACAGGCCCGTGACACTGTTGACGTCGTGATAGAAGTTTTCTGGGTTTCTAAAATCGAGAGCCGGGTTCTGAGAATCTGCAGATCTGTTAGCGACTGCTTGCAGAACTTCAGCTTGCAATCAATCCACTTACCAGCATCGAACATGCTTTTGAGCTTGTTAATGTGGCTCAGGGAGCCCGACTGGCGGTATATGCCCTCCACACCGAGACCATACATGTCGACGGCCTGGATGCACTGGTACACGACCTGGGGAACAGCCGCTTCGTCGCGCTCGTAGAGCTTGGCCAGCGAGACGCCAAAGACAGGCTTGGACGGCGGGGAATTGGCCATGACGTTGGTGCCATGAGCGGTAGGGTACGCAGGCGGCTGGCCTTGGAAGTTGTATCCAGGAAAGCCGCCGAGACTAGCCGGGTTCTTGACATCGCTAGGAGGTCTAAATGGCAACTGGCTCTGTTGTGGCGACTCCCGCGAGCCGGGACCGCCAGGACCGCTGGTAGCGCCGGGGGGTCTAAAGGGCGCTTGAGCTTGCTGCGGCGATCCACGCTGTGCCGGAGGATTACCGCCCTGGAACGGTAAGGCGCCGAGCTGAGGCGCGCCGAGCTGGCCAGCTCCGTTTCGTGCAGCACCCTGGTGAGCGGGGGCTTGGTGAGGAGGTCCTTGAGGAGGGCCACCTCGTCCACCATACTGCGGCGGCGGTCCTCCTGGACTACCGAGGCCGCTGGACGTGCTGAGAGGGTTTCCTTGGCTGAAGCTGCGGGTATGCTGCTGTTGACCATAGGGTCTTGGCTGCTCTAGAAATCCACCTTGAGACATGCCGGCGACCTGGGCTGGGCTCTGGGGTCCGGAGGCGTGCTGGGGGCTGCCGGGGCCGTTGGGTCCGGCAAAGTTGCCGGTGCTGGATCTGGTGCCCATTGATTGCGGCTGATGCATAATGGGGCTGGAGATAATGGCAGCAGTGGTAGGGTTGGCTTGATTATAAGAAGAAACCGAACCTTGCTGACCTGCAGGAGCAAAGGGCTGGCTGTGCGGTCTAGGGGCCGCAGAGGCCTGGGGGTTCAGCAGCGGATTCTTCTCGTACTTGACTTCGGTGGCTGGTGACACCCTGTGATGCTGGGCTGAGATGAATTCGTTGAAATCGCGCTCGTTGTTGATAGAGGAGACGGCCTGGCGAAGGCTTCGGGGCTGAGGAGTTGTCTCTCCAGGCTGATTCTTGAAGGGGTACACAATTAAGCCATTGCCGAGAAGCAGCTTTTCATTGAAAGCAGCTAGTTATATTGTGAGAAAGCCTTCATTCAACGGTTCATTTACTAGACTTACCAAACTTTTGCATCTGCAGAGTGGTGGCAGAATCAGTCTCGGACACCAAAGCCTGTAGGGCCTTGACAGCCTCTGGGCGGTGTGATGCTTCGAGCTGTGTCTTTTCCGTCTGCAACGTTTGCACGTGGCTGTAGTATGTCTGGTCGGCATTTTGGGCCTTCTTGAGCAAGTCTTCCTCCTGCTGCGCGGCAGACTTGTGCGCCTTGAAGGCGCCGAGGACCTTTCCACCCTGTCTACCCTCGCCGGTTCTAGCTCTGTCGTACTCTTCGGCCAGCGAGTCGTACTTGGCCTTGCTTTTGCGCATAGCCTGTTCAAGTTCAGCCACCTTATGCTCGGCGGAAAGACCATTGGTCTTCCAGGTCTTTCTGCTGCGGTCTGAGTTGTTGGCGAGGTCGATCAGGTCCTCGTGCATTTGATGGAGCGAGGCTGCGAATTGGATACCGTTCTCGGCCATGCGGTCATGAATATGCATCATTTCGTCGTAGGATTGAGCGAAGGTGCCTGTGCGGTGGTCTGTTCGTCGCATGTTCTCCTGGGTGGTGCGGCAGAGTTTCTTCAGGCTCTGGGCGTAATCGTCCTCGAGAATGGCGCGTTTTTTAAGAAATGTCGCAAATTCCTACAGCAATGTCAGTCGGTGCTCATTCCGGAGAATGACGGTTTCATTTACCTTGGCAGAAGCAACACTTTGCTTGAGGCGATTCAACAGAGTGGTAATACCAATCTATAAAGGATTAGTAGCTGGTTTAGTTCACGCCGCGCAAGGGATGGCATTACCTCGGAAGAGAGGACTGCGTTGACCTGCTTCATCAGCGCAGCTTGAGCTGGACTTGATGTAGGCGCAGCATCAGGAGGCGGGGGAGCTCCTCCTAGAGTTGCGCCGGCGGGAGCGTCGCCGTCGTCGGTCTTGTCGTCGTCAGATTCGGCCTCGACGCTCTCGGGCTTTTCTTTTTCAAATGTAGGCTCTTTGATACCGCTGTCCTCTGAGTTCTTGTCTACTGGCAAGCCGGATTGCGATTGTTGGGACTGTCCCACAGGAGCAGGCAAGGCATCGTCGCCTGTGCCGCGGAAGTCGGACGACATATTTGGCGTCGTGCTTGGCCGCTGCGGGGTGAACCGCGGTACAGAATATCTTCGCAGGCGCTTCTGTGAAGAGCGAACTATCCACGGGGTTCGGAGGACAGGATAAGTAGCCCTCGTCTTCGCGTGAATGGGCGGTCGATTCGTGGGGGGACAGCAAGGCCTAGGGCTGTCGAAACTGCGAGCGCCACCAACCAAAAAGTGGTCGTTTGGAGGTGCGAGGGAAGAGGCGCAAGTTCAATGGGTCTGCGATGGAAGCTCCAGCGCGCAATCGTATCTAGTAGTAAGGAATGTTGGCCCGCAGCAGTCGCAGTGAAAGGGGCCAGGAGTGATGCGAGAAGGAATGGCAGCTGGGCAGCAAAGCTTCGTGGCACCAGAGCAACAGGCTGGCAAGTGGCAGCAGAAGAACAAGGCCGAGCCGTGAGTGGTGGCTTGCTCCTCAGACGTCAGCCACGATGACGCGGCTTGCGTGTTCGGCTACTGGGGACCTTGGTGAGTTTTTTTGTGGCTGGGCCTTGGTCCTGAAGAATTGTGGCGCAGCTGCTGTTCGTGCCTGAAACAGTTCCTCGAGTGGGTTGGGCAGCCTGTGCAGGCTCATAGCCGAGCGCAGAATGGACTCGACCTCGACTTCTTGTTTCTTTGTTTGTCTCGTGGATACACAATTTCACTATTACAGAGGCTAGGTCGATTTTGACGAGTACAAAGGAAAAAATCGCCCGATTTACATCTATCGTAGTTACAGGCAGGGCTCTCGCTTGAATAGTGGTAAACTTTGCCGCGTTGAATTCCTGCAAAGTGGACGACGCCCATTTCCATTTTGCATTAACAAAGGGTATTATTATGCAAATCGCACTACTTGGAATTATAATGGTGAGAGTATGCGCCAGAAATCGATCTCAGGCCGAGGAAAAAGATCTCATTGCACCGTATTTCGTGTCTCGAGGCTGTTCTAAACAAGAACACCCTCTATTATTAATTACACAACTCACTATGGTGCGATTGACTGTCACGGTTTCACAGAAATGTTTATTATATTAATGCGTATACATGTGCAAACGGCTGTAGTCCGTCCTATATAGTTCTGTAGCCGCATACATGACAAGTCCGTCCTGAGTCGTTGTCAATGTACAAGAATTGTCTGCAGACTCCTACCAAGCGACGAGATCACACCATGGCAAACAATGGACTGGCAAAATTTGTTACATCAAAATCTACCAAGCAAAGCCGTGTGCGAGTAATGGCGAGTCGTTACAGCCCTCAGTCTCGTTTTTCGTGCTGCATATAAGCGCCGGCATGTTATCCTAGAAGCCGCCGCTCACGGCCGTATGTCAGCGGAGTGACTCATGAGACAGCTACAAATTGATCGACGCCAATGGCGGCTAGTAATTATACATGCATGTATCAAGTACGGATTTTTTTACCGAAAGCACTGTGCGGCTTACACGCCATTGGTCAGTAGTCAGTAGCGCATTGACGCCTGTTCTTCCTTTTCGACTTGCAGCAGTGTCTTGACAGGGATGCTATCCTTGCGTGTAGAAGGAAGCTCTGGCTGTAGATCTTCTTGCATCAAGGCGGCGGATCATCACCTCGTTTTACCTCTTCATTGATAGTCTGCCTGCCATCGAAGCTCATCACTCTGGTGTCCCGTCGTCTAAGAAGTCCTCGACTGCGCAAACAAACTGGCGTTGCCCCGTGCAGCGTCAAGCTTCAGTGCCAGCGAACACATCATAAAGCGTCATCCACCACCTGCTGCCTCACGTATATCGTGCTCGGGATCGTTTTCGTATTTTGACATGTTTATGAATGAGGTTAGGTATTTCCAACCGGGCTTGCCAGCCGGTCATGCTATCGACACCTTGCTTTCCTTTTGTTTAATTCAGTCAAGACACCGATTGTCCAGAATCGCAACTCCGAGAGACTTGTCTCATTCGACCAAAGCGTAGAAAAATTTCCGGATCGACCTGCTCCCTTTTTTGTCTTGTTCATCCTCGCGCGCGCATCGTCATCGTCACACAGCCACCGACGCCGTTTATCGCAGACGTCTGGCTTCACGCTCAGACTCGAGCAGGCAAAGAATGTCGTTCTCGCGGACTGGAAAGAGCCAAGTCAGTATGTCTAGATCGCGACTTCGAGAACCGTCGGAGATTCGTCGCAAAGGACGAATCAATGTAGAAAACGTACCGGGACCCTTGACGTTACGGATGATAGAACGGGTAGAGTCGTCCATGAATTCAACGCGGACCTGAGTGACACCACCACGGGAGCCTGTTCGAAGCAGCAAGAATTAGCCAAAAGTCCCACGCTGCTCTATAGTTCCGCCAATTTAATCTCAATCTCGGTTCGCCAGATAAAGCGGTTCGTTCGAGCAAGCGAAAGTCGCATTCGGCAATGATTTCGGATTGATGATATAAATTTGGCAGCCCTTTCGCTCAAAGGCTAATTGGAGATTCGTACCGGTACGGCCAATAACCTTGGTCACCTTGACCAGCTTTACGGGGGTCTTGGAAGCTTCCATCTTGACGAAATTCGGCTGTGTTGTTTGGTCGGATTAATGGACAGCAATTGTGGTGTGGAAAATTGGCAAAAGGTCGCTCTCGTCAAGTGTTTGAAAAGTGGATGACCTCTATTTTGTGCCATTTGGCAGGGTTTTCCCATACCGATTTGGCGTGCGTGCCCCGCCCAGGACTCAAATCACGTGCTCCAACCGAGAGCCCCAATCCGCTTCAGGTCGTTGGGTCTTGGGAACTCATTGTGCGCAAACGGGCCGGCGTTATTCCAGCCCACTTGCCGTTTCAACAGGCACACGAGGGCCCATGGTGCGCTAGTTCTGTTTAGACCTAGCGGCCCGTGGCGCCCTGCCAATTGCTGCGCCGGCTTCTGGTGAATTTCACAGGTACCTACACATTATATGTGACAAGTATGCCAGTAGCTACTGATACGTTGGAAACAAATGTAGGACAGGACAAGAGTCGGAAATGATATCGCTCTTGATTCTCTCTATTTCAAGCTTTTAATTGCACTCTGCAAAGTCTCCAGTATCGTGCTTGTTTGCATTGACCCATGTGCGTATCCTGTGGCTGAGCCGCACCACAATAGGTACCCACCACTTGTTAGAAATAGCGATGAGGTCACTGTATTGACCCTCTGTAAACAAAGCCTACCCGCCAACCTGCGTCAACCAAGTGCTGCGGCAAGCATTCACCCTATATGCACCTCGCCCCGGTTTCTTCGGACAGTAGCCACAAAGAAAAGGAGAGCTGTCTTGTTGAAACATCCAGGAATGCGCAATAATAAACTAAGCTTTCCCTCCCTTCCCCCACCACTTCCTTGCTCCCTCCAAGCTGCCAGCTTCTGTTGCTGCTCCAACCTTTGTTGACTTTAGCGACGGCTCCACCCAATAGCAACCCCCAGATTCCACTACCAAACCCCAGCACCAGCCAAACCGATCCCGCATTGCATCTGCATCTGCCAACCTGTTCTTCGTCGTTATTACTATTGCGTCGTTGTTTTGCGTTGGCATAGAGCTCCATCTGCATTGTTTCTCTACATATTATTCGCATCGGTCAGCTTCGCCGCTTCTTTACCTGCTGCCCGCTGCTCTCCTGTTTGACAGACCAAGTCCCATCTTGCGGCCCGCCTTTCTCATCGACCAACGCGTTTGTTGACGTTTATCACGACCTCGGTCCCGAATCAGCAGCCATGGCAAGCTTCATGTCCAACTTTTTCCAGTCGGGTCGCGACAAGGTTGTCCAAGAGACCACTCGCCCCGCGACGCCCACCAAGAACACAACCAACAACAACTTCCTCAACCCGCTCAACACCCCGCAGGGCAGCCCCAGCAAGAAGACTCACCCGCCGGGCGCCCACGACCTACCCTCGGCCTTTGACAGTGCCATGTCTCTCAACAGTGAGGCCGACACGCCTGTTCGTTTAACGCGTCCCCAGACCATTGTCACCCCTCTCTCGCCAGCCAAAATCAATGCCCAGCCCGTTGATGACAGCAGCCTTGTTGCCGATGATAGTGTCTTGCACAAGGCACCGACCCCGGGCAGTCCTTTGAAGAAGCAGGGTCAGGAGAACACCCCTCCTATTCAGCATATGACACACGCTGCGCTCTCGCGACAGCAGTTGTACGAGGGCAAGGAGCGGCCTTTAACGCCAGCCAAAAGGTTCAATACATCCCGCGGCCTGACAGCCGAGGAGCGCGAGATCCTGCAGAGACCAAGTGTCCGTCGGCTCGTCAATGTCACTCAACTATGTGCGTCTCGCGCCTGCTACCGTGCCCACCCGGTTTTCTAATACTTTGCAGACTTCCTCGATTATTATTTTGATCTCCTCACATATGTTGGTTCCCGACAGAACCGCCTCGCTGCTTTCAATGCCGAATTCCCCGCACCCCCCGCGACCGATGATGCGACTTTTAACCAGATGTGGAGCAAATACGCCGGCCGTGAGCGTGCCAATCTTCGCAAACGTCGCGTCCGTCTGCGTCACGGTGACTTTCAGATCCTTACTCAGGTCGGCCAAGGTGGCTATGGCCAGGTCTTCCTGGCGCAGAAAAAGGACACGCGCGAGGTGTGCGCGCTCAAAGTCATGAGCAAGAAATTGCTTTTCAAGCTCGACGAGGTCCGTCACGTTCTTACTGAGCGTGATATTCTCACGACAGCGTCCAGTGAATGGCTGGTGCGACTGCTCTACTCTTTCCAGGACGACAGGAGTATCTATCTTGCCATGGAATACGTACCGGGCGGCGATTTCCGCACTCTGCTTAACAACACGGGTGTCTTGTCCAACCGCCATGCCCGGTTCTATATTGCGGAAATGTTCTGCTCCATTGACGCACTACATAAGCTCGGCTACATTCACCGGGACTTGAAGCCTGAAAATTTTCTCATCGACTCCAGCGGTCATATAAAGCTGACGGATTTTGGTCTGGCCGCCGGTGTTCTTGCTCCGTCACGTATTGAGTCTATGCGTGTCAAGCTGGAGGAGGCGTCCGAGACGTCGGTGCCTTTTGGAAAGCCTATAGAGCAGCGTACCGTTTCAGAGCGTCGCGAGAGCTACCGAAACATGCGTGAGAACGACGTCAACTATGCCAAGTCAATTGTAGGCTCACCAGATTACATGGCTCCCGAGGTCCTTAGAGGGGAAGAATACGACTCCACAGTGGACTACTGGAGTCTGGGATGCATGCTGTTTGAGGCCCTCACTGGTTTCCCACCTTTTGCCGGTGCTACACCCGAAGAGACGTGGCGCAACCTGAAGCACTGGAAAGATGTACTGAAGCGTCCTGTGTGGGAGGATCCCACCTATTTCCTGAGCAACCGCACGTGGAACTTCATCACCACGTATGTATACCATCAACCTCCGCCCACCAACCACACTCGCTAACCCATTGCCACAGCTGTATCAACTCGCGCATGCGACGCTTTAGCAACATCAAGGACATTTACAACCACCAGTACTTTGCCGAGGTGGACTGGGCGACGCTGCGGCAGACGCGCGCGCCGTTTGTGCCTGAGCTGGACTCGGAGACGGACGCGGGCTATTTTGACGATTTTGGCAACGAGGCCGACATGGCCAAGTACAAAGAGGTGCACGAGAAGCAGCAGGCGCTCGAGACCATGGCCGAGCGCGATGACGAGATGAGCAAGAGCCTCTTTGTCGGCTTCACGTTCCGCCATCGCAAAACGGCGACGGGCGAGGATGGGGCCGGCGGGAGCAGCAGCCCGCGGAAACGGATCCCGGCCGACGACGCCTTTGACACGATGCTCTAGAGAGAGCGCATGGCGGCGCCGTGCCGGAATCCGTACTGTCCGTGCCAGCCGCCGGAATATGAATATCTCCGATGAGGGCTTGCATGTTTTACTTTTTCCTTTTCTCTTTCCACGGCTAGGCTGGTTCCTGCTCTTGAGCTTATTGTTTCTTATCATTGCGATGTCTGTCCTCTTTTTGGTCATGGAGCATTTTAGTCTTATTCTTGAGAGGTTTTTTGCGCTTCTTTTCTTCCTTTACCATTCAATCATTACTGTTTTTTTTCTTGTTTCTTTGTCTTGAGCTTTTGCGTTCCTTGAAACCGACAATTACGATCTGCAGCATGGACACGGTGCATGGTGGAGAGGCCGGAGTCGGTTCAGGATTCTATTTGAAAAAAGGATGAAAGAGAAAGCTTTTGGTTTGATTGGAGCGGCGACATGGGGTGTTGGAACAAAACAATAAGATAAAGGGAAAAGAGGCATTGGGAAATGTGGCGCAGGGATTAGATGATGAGACAAGGTGTTTTACTGCAAAGTTTGTTAATGTGAACAAGTTTTTGATATGCCCGACATGAGTTGCACAGATATTGTAGATTCATGTATATCGAACGGCATGTTTGAACGGGTATAGATTCACTGTACTATGTACATTAGGTAGCATGATATATCTATGCCACGCTTGATGGGCGTACAATAAAAACAAAACAAAGAAAGAGGCGCAACATCCCTAATACCCATCCATCCAGACGCCGGAGAAGAAACCCAGTCAACGAACCCGAACCGCATCCCGTCATCCAAAAACCAAGGCCCCTGTCCGATCGAGCCCCAACTCACCGTGTACAGCCCATCTGCAATTCACCAAGAAAATAAAAGCCTCCAAGTAATAGTCTATTGCAAGGTATCATCAAACGAAAAAGAAAACCCCGGGCAAAAAGAACAAAAAATTTCATAAAACCAAGAACCATAACCAAAGAGGAAGAAGTAAGAAAAAGGAAACCCCAGGCAAAAAAGAAAAACAGATCAAAGCGCCGGTCAAGTATTCAAAATCTTTCGCCATGGAACTCATCAATCCATCCCATCATATTACAATCGTCGGGTCGTAAAAACGGAAAACGAGTGGATCGAAAAGGAGAAAAGAGTATTACAATGGCGGGCGTGCCGGCGCCTGGTTGAAGAAGAATTCATCGATCGTGTATAGTTGGGTGGTTGAGTATTACAGATTCAAAAAGATGAAACGAATATCCCAATACTCCATTCCCAGAACTCCATCGTGATGCAGAGAAGAAAATGCTCGCAGTTGTGTCGTGTAGTAGGTGTAGAAAAAGACGAGGGAAATTACAGACTCATCGTGAGCCACTCCCATTCCTGAGGGCCAGCAGAGTTGCCGTTAGAATTCATGCCGGCATTTGAGGATTGGCCCATAGGTCCCGGCGCTGCCATGAGCGTACGCTGCGACATGCCATAGCCTGCAGACATCATGGTGGACGAGATGGATGGCATGCTGGGCGTCGTACCAAGGGATCTGGTACCGTCGTGAGGGCCCGAGAAGCCGCTGTCGATATCCATGGCCGAGACGGTGCCGTCGCTCTTGCTGTGTCTGCGCTGTCGTTTGGAGGAGGTATTAGGAGGAGGGCGAGCCATGAGCATGGCCGTGGCGGATGCGCCTGGGCCAGGCGATGACTTGGGGGGGGCGGCGGCAATAGGTACAACTCCCTTGCCACCGGCTGCTTGGGCGCCGAACGGGCTACCGACAGACGTGGGGCTCTCTTCCTTGTGACTGGTGCCGGGGCGCTGGCCAGAGGGATTGGTCGGCGTCTGCTGGCCCGATGGCGCCGAGTTGGCAATCGAAAGGGAGGAGTTCTTGCGTGAGGCAGTGGCAGATCCTGCGCCCTTCTTGCCACGACCGCCAGCATTGTTGCCGGAGCCACGATTGCGCTTCTTGATAACGTCCGTCTTGAGACTGAGAGGTCGCACGACGCCGTGAAGCTTTAAGAACAGGCCACAGGCGTTACACAGTGGCTGACCCTCGGGGTTTCGTCGCCACAGTGGAGTCGTTTGCGTAAAACAGTTGGTGCAGGTCGTAGGATTGCCGCCTTCGGCCTGGTTGCCAGCGGCGGCTTGCAAGTTGGTGGTTGAGCCGGGCTTTGATGCCGGTGGAGAAGATGGCCGGCTGGGTGCCACAGAGGAGAAGCCAGACATATTACCAGTGACTTCATTATGCGGCGATGTGGGCAACGAGTGCGCAATCTGTTCGAAGCCGTTGTGCTTGGAGGCCATGTGGGAAGGCGTAGAAGCGGTTCGTGGCAACTTGGGGTGTCGCGCGCCAGATGACTTGAAGGATTGCGATCTGCCCAGTCCACCAACGGTGTCACCGCCGGTCTCTTCGTTATTAGACTCGACATAGTCCGTGGTAGTGCCCCCAATAACAACTTGTTTGCGCGGAGGCCCACCAGGATACCGAGCAGAGTGCGTGCTGAACTGGCCAGGCAGGGATGCATCCCATCCCAAGGAGCCTGCCTCTTCAACTGCAGCGGTGAAATCACCCTGCATACTGTTCATGCCATTGCTTCCGTCATCCTCGTCCGAATCACCACCGAAGGAAAACAAGCCATCTTGATTGATAGGAATAGTGGGTGACACGAGACCAGTTTCAGGGTGCATAGCTTGGGAGTGGTCCATCTGATTGAAGGACTGATTTTGTCTCATAGAGCTGTACATGTGATTGCCGTTGGGGTCGTTGTACATGAATGGGTGGTTCATGTTCTGCTGCTGGAAGCCCTGAGCGTGCTGACGGGCATCTTGCGGGCTGAAAGAGAAGTGGTCCGTATCCATGCCATGCGGGGTCGAGACAGCGGAGGGGTAGGCAGAGGCGGGGGGCGAGTAGAAGTCGGTGGTGTTGAGCGAGGATGGTGCCATGGAGTTGTTAAAAGACGAGAGGGGACCGTTGGAGACCATTGGTGAGGTGGAGGGAGAAAAGCCAAAGTTTTGCTGAAACTGGGAACCGTTGATAACATTCTCGTTGGGCATGAAGTCGAGGCCAAATTGGTCAATGGGCAGCTGCTGAGGCATGTTGATGTGACTTTGGACGTGGCCGTCAAGGGAATAGCCACGGATGTCTGCGTCGTTATCGAGTTCGTGGCTAGCGGGGCCAGCGGCTGCACCGACAGCGCCAATATGGGGAGAAAAGTTGGCAGGACGTTTTCTCGTCTGGAGCACGTTAGCAATGGTACGCGGGAAATGGGCATCGATAGCCCTGTAAAGCGTGCATCAAGAAGGAGACAACGAACCTGGCGTTCGTCTATACTGGTCTTGCGAACACGACGCTGAACATAGTTGAACTCGCTGTTGTCACGATGTTGGAGGTGAGGCGCATCGGGAACAGACTGAGGAACGAAGGCGCTACCGAGGGCATCGTTTCTTGGTTGGTGTTGTATGGGAATACCCGAGGGCTGGCCGACAGAAACGGAGCCGGACATGTGGGGTGAAGCAAAGCCGGCAGGCGAGCCGGTCTGCTCTGGAAAGATGAACTCGTCGATGTTCATCTGATCTGGGTTCTGGGTCACAGCAGCAGCAGTAGCGTTGGCCTGAGAGTATTTGCGAAGCTGAGCAATTCCGCTGGGGCCAGACTGGGCGCCTGGACGGGTAATGCTGCTGTAACAGAATGAATGTCAGCGTCAGGGTGGTAGCAGAGGTGAATGGTAAGCGGCTGAGAGGCATGGGGACATTGATTTTTTTGAGGATAGAAAGTGATGCAACAAATCGCCACAGGGGTCATAAACATGAAAAGGAGAACAAGAAGCACAAGAAGAACAAGAAGAAAATAGCAGAAATGTAATTTTACGAGGTAGAAGAGGAAACAGAAGTCGGCGATAAAGAACATGAAAGAATAGAAAGTGCAGAACGAGACGAGGCGGCGCCACGTACTTTTGTCGACTGCGCTGCTCTTGCTGCTTTTTGCGCATGCTGAGAGCCATCATGCGCCAAGTAAGATTTTCCATGCGCTGCTGATTAGGGAGATTCTGCTTGGTCTTCGTGAAAAACTTCCAAACTTGGGCGGCGAGGGGATCGTCGGATTGCATCTGATCGAGGCTAGCGCTGGAGGCGGCATCACCGTCGCGGAGGGTGGGAAACAGCGCTTCGCCGAATAAATTATCATGTTTGGCAAAAGACCTTTCCAGGTCGAGAGCGCGAGAAGACTGGGAGGCAGTGTCGGAGGAGTTGGTGGCAGCGAGGGCAGCGCGCGGGCTGGAGTCGGTCGAGACGTCGTCAGTCATCGCTGTGGCATCGGGTCTTCGCGGAAAGCGGTAGTCGTGCTCTGTGGTGGTGGGATGCATGACGAGGTCCCGGACGTCGCTCTGGCAGATGCAAGAGCGGACCAGAGAAAAGAGGACGACTGGATTGAATTGGGGGCAGAATGGCGATGGCGAATATATGTTGTTGTAGTGGGCGACAAAGTCGGCGTGGTGGGGAGAGGGAATAGGAAAAAAGAAAGTCGGAAAGAATGAAAGGCGGCGGGCGAGCGAAATTGAGGCGGAGAGCGAGAAAGCGAGAAAGAGAGAGAGAGTTTTGGTGGTGCCAGGCAGCTAGAGCCTAAGTAGGTAGTGCTGGAATGGGCGAGAGTGCGGATTTAGCGGGTGTACCGAGGAGGTAGGTAGGTACCTCGCTATATGTTGAGAATTGCAGCGAATTCAGCTATTCGGGAGTGGCGCGAAGGGGAAGATTGCCTCTGAAGAATTGCTCTGCAAGATGCCTCTGAATGATGCCTTTGAATAATGTCTCGGAATGCTGCTTTCGAATAATGCCTCGAAAAAGGCGGTGCCAGCAGATCTGGTGCAATCCGGCACAGATGACAGTTCGGTCGGGGGCCGGCTTTCAGTGGCTTAGGCAAGTGCCTGCCAGTCAAGTAGGTTACCTTAGTTCCTAGGTACCTACCTTCCTAGGTACAGAATACAGTGTCGGGGGCGGCGGAGCGGGGCTGCATGCACCAAGCTGAAGCGAGAGGCCGTCCGATCGGAGCGTTTCGTTCACCTTGAACCTGCGTCAGAGGCTGGATCGAAAGGACTCAGTACTTTGACTTACCGGAGAGAGTCCGACAAGACAATTTTGGGGGGGCTATGGTTTTAACTGTACGGCGGCGGTCTTGATTTAATTCTTTCCACTCGACGAAAAGCTGCCGCCGGTGAAGCTGAGACGGATGGGTAGATGGCAGGCGGACGGAGAAAAACGTGTGAGTGTTGAGAGAGACAAGATGTCAAATGGAGACTGAAGGGACTCGACTGAGTGGAGAATGTGTTCCCACCCCCACCTAGTAGAGGTAGAGGAAACGGCGCATGGCAAAACAAGGCGGTTCTGGAGTTAGTGCGCGCGGAGGATGGTGATGGGCCGTGAATGCCTATTTTGGCTTCAAAATGGAAATGGAAATGCCTGCAGGCTGTTGGTGGTTGCAGTGGTACCAAAGGTAGGTTGGTAGCTTGGTAACACGCCTGGCTACGGAGTAGCCCTCAGAGTCGAGAGTACAGAGAAGTGTTTGAGTGGTAGTGCTGCTCAGGCTAGCGCTGCAAGCGGGGGCCGAGGCTGTATTGGCGGCACTGCGACTCCACTACGCGGGGGTTCCAGCAGGCCACATCCATTACAGCTCCCAGGTCATCCCCTGTAACCCCTGCAAGTCCCCTAAAAGTGCGAGTGGTGCACACGGCAGGTTTCCGGGTCTCGTTGCATCATCATCATCATCAGCATCATCAACTTATATATTCGGGCGGGTATGGAGGAATTCGCTGCGTTGTGAAGCTGGCTATTACATTGTTTACTGTTTGACGTCCATTTTTCTTCTCATCTTTGCTCGCATGAAACTGGTCAAGTACTGCACCACAACCACATGCTGTGCTTACAGAGCATGCTAGGCATTATACCGGGCGCATACATACCTTATACTTTTCTTTAATTATTCTAGACCCCATGAATGACTCTATCCTTTACCGGAACGTGATCTCTCAACTCGTATGAGGCTTGCTCTAACTAGTTATTCACTTAGTTTTGTGCGACGTCATCTCGTGCCTAGTCGCATCTGGCTCCCCTGCCCTCTGCCCGTAGGCACGCATGATGCCACCACAAGCACTTCAGATCTGCGCATCCCCATCGCCACCTTGCTCTAACGCGTCCCGGCCGGCGCCCATCATCTGCCAAGAAGCCGACAAAGTTTCCCAAGTCCATGGCAAATGTGGGGTACGTCGGTGTTGCCTTGGCCGAGGATTTCAGTTCGTCGTCGCAGGCTGCCCACCATAATGGCACTCTGCATCTGCGCTTTTCTGCACAACAGTATATTGACTTTACCCTGGTTATCCCTCATCCTCAGATGAACCACGGCGTCCCGCGCATCTTCCGCATCATCTCACCATGGTGTCGTTGGAAAAGCATGTGCAAGTGGGAATCTGGTTAGCGGGTCGCACGGCAATTCTTAGTGAGACAGGGTGGTGTCCAATCGCTGAGAGGAAGGGGAGCCTAGCCTGCGCGGCACAAGTAACTAGCGCAATCACTCAACCACCAGTATTATTAGCGCTGCCTGCATGCCACCATGCGGTGCATGCCCACTAGATGAATCTGAGCAGCTAATAAAATACGACTTGTGCTGTAGGTAGTTTTTTGTGGCGGCGGGTCTCTCTTCTAGCGCCCAGCACCCTGCAAATCTCGACTGACATGCCGCTGCACGCCGTAACCGTTGCTGCTTGCCGTTGTTGCTTTTGCCCTGCGCTCGCTGCAAATCCGGCTCCTGCTCTCAGTAGCCGGCTCCCGCCCGAGGCCGGCAACGGAGCTTGGTTCCAAATTCTCCCGACAGCCCTCCGGCCACCTCAGTCGGGTCGCCCACCAGTGCCACATTCGTCCGCCGCCTGGCCAATTTGCCTGTTTCGCGATGCGCATCCTTGAGCTGGCATCGTTCAGAGATGCGCACGCACGCTACTGCAACCCACTCCCACCTACGGATCATCATGCTGGTCTTACAGCCACCACTCGACGACCTCGTAACCCGTCAACCTGTTTGCCTGCCAGCTGCCCACCACCCATTCATCCTCTGCCAGCTGACAACCAAACCGCTGCCCACGTTTGATCTCTCGAAACACCAACAAATTCATCTCCAACATTGTCACCCTCCCTCTTCAACTCCATTATCTTCGCTCCCAACTTCTCCCATCGACCCCCTCATCCATCCCGCCCCCTCCTCGTGTCATGCCAACATGCTTCCACTATTTATTGCGCCGACGCCAACTTCGAGTACCCACTCACCACTCCCGCTACCAACCTCCATAAAATGAGGCTCCATTGCCTTCCATCGCCACTAGCCAAATTTCGCAGTCGCCGTCCTTGACTCCTTGACTCCTTGTTTCCTTCTGTCTCTGTAGATGCTCATTGGCATCCCATGTTCGTTCAAAAACTAGTTACTTGGTCGGTCAACTTACTTTGTTGGAAGAAACCATCACCCCAGTCGCTGTTCTGCAACGACGCGGCACGCGTAGCGCTCACGCTCGACGCTATGCTGTACTATGCTATCCAAGCTGCGCTCTCTGTGGCTTGCTCATCAATTGGCAATAGCTCCAGACAAATGTGACGCGGCGAGACCTCTGACCCGTCTGCATACATTGGACTGAGGATGACGGTCACAATGCTGCACATCTCGCTTCCGAGACTCAGCTTCGCTTCACGGGCTACCCCTCTAAGGCTACCCGTCCCCGGCGCATGCACCTCCGACTGAGATGGCAAGATGGGTCGCCAACGACATGTTTGTTCCGCGACAGTTGCTCCGTCGTTGTGCTACACATGCATCCTGCCTTGACCGACCGCCCGTCGCATGTTCGCTGCAACCACCATATGACTTTCTTTGCAGCTGCCCGCTGGTCAATACACGGTTCCGCCAAAGCGTCGTGGACTCAGCCTGTGCCAACCTAGCACCTAAATACAAGAAACCACAGATGCCTGTCAAGCCAGCGTCCGCAGCTGAATGCAGCATCACGCCCACGTTAGCCGTCCTGGTTCGTGACCGACCAGCAACCAGCTGCACATGGGCGAAACCTTAACAAGCCCATGTTCGGATGGAGCCTGAGCCTCTCAGTGCAGATTCTTGCCCCTCGCCTGTCGCAGAGGTCTGTGTGCTGCCAACCCAAAAGCTTATGCGTAAACTACTTAACTAGTTGTGCCGCCGCCTCGTGGTGCCTCTGCCAGAATAGGTATCCCGCAGCGTGGCAACCTTGCCCGCTCTCCCGGCCCGATGAGCCACATTACCACACCAGCCAGCCACGACTTTCCACGCAAGCCATCTTGCCCTCCCTAATAACTACCATTAGGTGTGGCTGACAGAGATACTGATTAGCATCGATTCACTCTCTAGCTTCTCCTGATCAGCGCCGGAGAACCGCCGTCTACAGTAAATAGTGCATGATTCTCCTGTCAAGGCGTCCAGAAACTTTACTGCCCCTAGTCATAATGGAATCCAACTGCAACAAGACGGCTCCCTACTGATAGGCCACACCCGTTGTGTGCCGAGCTGCCGGTCCCAGCCAACACGAGCTGCTGCAAGAATACTGAACCATGTCGTGCATCAGACGGAGCCGACTTCGGAGCGCCACCTTTGTGAAACCAAAGGTGGATGATTGGCTCTCGGGGCTGATATAAACTAATGTGTAACCAGATCTGATGGAAGGAATCCAGTCCTCAACTTTGGACATTTTTGCCGCGCTTGATCCTCTGGACCACATACAATGGCCATTTCTCCCACTACAAGTGCCACTACAAGTGGCCGTGTTTCAGTCAGTTGAATAACAAAAGTCGAGTCAAATGGTTGTCGAAGTCATATCCAGCTGGATCATCAACGTCACGTACAAGTAACACGACGGGCCAGGAAGTTATCCATAGAGCCCCCGACAGACGCCCGGCGGATCTTCCGTCACGCGTTTCATAGTCCAAGTGTCCATACAGTCGTCACGCATCAACAGCAGATCCGTTATCTTTAATAGTATAGCTTTCTTTAGATGGTGCTGCGATATGTTTTCATGGCCCCTTGCGGTGCTCATATCTTCTGCTTCTACTGCGGCAGCTGTGGCAGCATGCACGTCTTGTTCCTGGCATTGCATCTGGACTTGTATTTAGCCGCTTGTACTATTGTATTGATGCAGTTACGTTAAGTCACATCTTTGCCCACGCAACGGTGAAGGCAGCCGTGCTCTTTCGCGTCACCTTGATCAAAATGAACAATAGCAGAAGCAGATGTATGTATGAGCAATCCTGTTTGTCCGGTTAATGGTCTATTTAGTGTCTGTGGTGAGCCTTGAACATTCTTATTCCGTTTCTTCCTTTGTTAACGACAAAGGCTGCCCTCGTGTTAACGGCCTGTTCAAGTTAGACCACTTATAAACAAGGTGAGAGCTTCATAGCGACACAAACCGCTCTAGAGGGCTCTGCAACACAACCTACGAGTTTCGGGGAAAAAAAAAAAAACACACAACATCACAGCCCAGAAATCCACAGCTACCTCTAGGGGTATTGGCGAATCACCTGAACAGGGCTTGGGTTTGATGCATAATTCACGATGCGGTGCAGGGTAAGATGAGATATGCTTAGTAACGCTGTTGCCCCACGCATGATGGTTTCTGCGACAGGTCGAACCTGGCGTTTGCAACAAAGTCTCCTGGTGCGCCTATTTCATTTCGGGCGGGGATATTTTTCTGATACGGAACAGTGTGCTAACCTAAATAAAGGCCAAAATGGTCAAGGAGAAAAGTTACAATCCCGTGGCCGCCCAGCGCAAAGCTGACAAGGCAAAGGCAATAAGAAAAGGTGGGCAACGAAGTTGCGATTGCGACCACGTCAGGACTGATACCTCCCTGCAGGCAAATCAGAAGCTCAAGAGCGACGGAACGAACGACTCGCGCGCAAGAACCCAGACCAAATACAAAGGCAGATTGACGATCTGAAAAAAATAACAGAGGGAGGCGGCAAGCTCAGCCGCCACGAAGAACAGGTGCTGGAAGGTCTGGAAAAGGAGATCAAGTCGGTGAAAAAGGCCAGAGACGCGCTGGGGGATAAGGCGCCCACCTTTGGACGTGCATGGAACCGGGACGGCGAAGCTAAGCGCGGCGTGCTGGGCAAGCGCAGGCGCGGCTCCTCAGGCGCATCCAGCAGTGACGAGGACGTGCCAGACGCTGTGAAGAGCATACCCATGCCTCGCGATACGCCACCACCAATACCGAAAGAGATACTGGACGCGTGGTATGCTAAGCGACGCGCGCAGCGCAATGCCGAGCAGGCGGCGCGGTTTGGAGGCGCGGACAAGACAGACGACAAGGGTGACGCCAAGAAGGACAAGCCAGCGGTCGAGTCTCGCACAGTATATGAAGCGGCGCCCGTCACGCGCAATCTGCACAAGGAGGCGGTGTCTGCGTTTTTGCCGTCGGCGGTGCGGTCCAAGCTCACCAAGTTAGCTGGCCAAGGCGGCTTGATGGAGCCAGAAGAAGCCGACGCCCTGGAGAAGCAAGGGTACATTCCGAAAGCACGGGAAAAGAGCGAAACACAAAAAGCAGAAGACGCATCAGCGTCGCGGCGAGTCACCATAGAGGATGTAGAGGATGAGGAATGACGTCAATCGACCAGCGCATGATGAAATGAGCCTGGATAGCTTCCATGTATGTATACAAGCAACGATAGCTGATGCTGGGACCACAGAGTCGTTTCTCATATGCCGTCCCAATGACCATGAGGAGAAGCAAACCTCGAGGGCGCATTGGATGTGGTGGCGGTGGGTATGGATAAAAAAACATGATGCGCGCCCTACCGAGACTCGGCGACGGACCAGGGACCCAGAGCCGGGTCATATCCTTCGTTCCGCAACTTGAGCCAAAAACGCCTTATTAATTCAAATATTTCCGAATCCTGGTCGCCCGACAATGACCGCCTCGGCCAAGGAAAAAAAAAGGTGTACTAGTTAGTGCGCTCCACCCCGACAACGGCTTTGCGAATGACGGTCTTGGGCGCAATATTAATAAGTCTAACGACCCCACGACCATTGTGGCCGCCCAATATCAATGGAATTTTTTTTTAAAGCGTGGATATTTAGCTTTTCGACCCCGCAACTTGATGAAGGTTTCGATCTGGTTTTGATCTGGTGCCAACTTGCCTAGAAACCTTGAGAGTCGAGATCCTCGGAGAATCATGGACGTTCAGCAGGTCAACTCGCGGTCCGTCCACGAGGAGCCAGACACGGTCATGACGGTGTACCAAATGGAGGCCGATGCTGCTGCCTCTGAAAAGTACCCCGCCGCTGCTGATGGCCAACATGGTGCGGACGGAGGGCAGGTTGAGCGACAGGTGACGGCCCTCTCGAGCGCCTCGTACGAGGAAACATATCCGGAGGGCGGCTGGGCGGCATGGCTCGTGGTGCTGGGCGCCTTCTTTGCGCTGTTCTCGGCCATGGGCCTCATGAACAGCATCGCCATCTTCCAGGCCTACACCCTGGACAACCAGCTCAAGGGCTACAGCGAAGGCACCGTCGGCTGGATCTTTTCCATTTACACGTTTCTGGCCTTTTTCGGCGGCGTCTATTTCGGACCCGTCTTTGACAAGTACGGTCCCAAATGGCTCACGATTAGCGGCGCCGCCTGTGTAACGGGCGCCATGGTGGGCATGAGCTTCTGCAGCGGTGAGTTACAAGTTGATATACAGCACAAGTGCGGCGATTGCGACTTGAGTAGCAAGTAAACTAACCAATGGGAAATGGCAAACAGAGCTCTGGCACTTTATCCTCTCGTTTGGAATTCTCGGCGGCCTAGGCACGTCGCTCATCTTCACGCCGTGCATCGCCGCCGTCGGACACTGGTTCAAGGCGCGGCGCGGATTCGCCACCGGCATCGCCACGTGCGCCGGCGGGCTCGGCGGCATCATCTTCCCCCTCATGCTGACGGATCTATTTCCGCGGATCGGCTACGGCTGGGCGACGCGCGTGGTGGCTCTCATCTGCTTCGTGTGCAGCTGCATTGGCGTCTTCCTCGTGCGCTCGCGGCTGCCGCCCGCGCAAAACGCGACGGCGCACCCGGACCCGCGCATATTTCGCCAGACGCCCTTTACGCTGGCTACGATTGGCATCTTTTTGCTCGAGTTCTCCCTTTTCATCCCTCTCGCCTTCATCTCGACGTATGCCATCCACATGGGCTTCAGCCATGCGTTTGCCTACCATCTCATTCCCATCATGAACGCCGGCTCCGTCGTCGGTCGCTCCCTCCCGGGGTATTACTCAGACGTCATTGGCGCCTTCAACACATGCCTGCTGTCGGTCGCCCTCTCGCTCGTCGCGTGTCTGTGCGTCTGGCTGCCGCTGGGCCACAGCGGCGCGGGCGTCATTATTTTTGCGGTGCTGTTTGGCTTCGCCAGCGGCACCAGCATCGCGATTGCGCCCGTCTGCATCGGGCGCATGTGCAAGACGCAAGAGTACGGCCGCTACTACGCCACCACGTACACGGTTGTCTCGTTTGCCTGCCTGATTGGTATCCCTATTGCTGGGAGCATCGTCCAGGCCAACGGCGGCCAGTACAATCAGCTCATCATCTTTACCGGCTGCATCTACGTCGGTTCTGCCGCGTTTCTCGTTTGGGCCAAGGCGGCCAAGCTCGGCTGGCAAAACTGGCTCGTCGCGTACTAGAAGCTCGCCGCGCCCATTTTCCTGATTTTGGCGAAAAATTGGCCGTCTTGGCCTCGTGTTTTGCATTGTGAATTGCTTCCTTCCTTCCTTTGACACGGCTCAACAATACCCCGGCACATATAATGACTATTGAACGGCCTCTTTCGTATACCAAAACAGGCATGACGTATGCGTATCGACTCGAACGTATCTTGCTTCTTTCTTAATCCGGAGTATTTCTCAGTCTTGTCTTGGTTTTTTTTTTTTTTTTTTTTTGGTAAACAGACGCCATCAGCCTGGTTGCCTGTTGCCTGGTTCTGCCAAACCGTGTGGCAGCCCAGCTAGAAGCGCCCAAATCCTGGCTACTGGTAAACACTGCCAGAACATAAATCTCTAGTAAATAGTTACCGGGCTATCATCAAAGGCGGCCTGAATGTCTACCATGTCCCGTGTGGCAGCAGCCCAGCACATCATGCTGGGCAATCACAGGGCAAACAAGGCAACTCGGGAGCCTGTCATGTATGTACTGCATGTCCATGGGGTCGGCCACTCCAAGGCAGCACCCATGCACCTGCTATATCAGTCACCAAGTATCCGTACGTCACCACTGTCTTGCTACCGGGACATGGCGGTGTCTTGCCTTTGCAAAGTGAAGATGATTCTGTTGCACAATCTATGCTAAATAAACTATAGGGAAAAAAAAAAAAAAAGTCTGCCCAAACTCCCTTCCCATTCACGCGGCACATCACATCACGCCGTAACCCATAACATCGTAACCATTTCTGTGCCTTCTACTCGGACCGACATCTACGCGAGTCCTCGCTTGATGTCCTTTGCCAGCAGGCCCTTGAGGTTCGACTCTGGCCTGGCGTGCTGCGGCCGACCCCCCAGTACGTCGACAATGTTGCGCATCTTCAGCCACTCCGACAGCTTCGGGCGCCGGTTCGGCCAATCCGTCTCATTCTCCTCGAGCTCCTGCACCGGCGTGAAGACGAGCTCCGACCCCTTGATGCCAATCACGGAGCTGCTCAGGGGGTCGGTGCTGCCCGCCGCCGACTTCTTGCCGTAGCTCTGCAGATGCTCCATGCACTTGATGGCGTGCCGCACCGCCCGGCACCGGTCCATGGGCGACGGCACACCGCCCTGCTGCACGTGGCCCGGGATGCTCTCGCGGCTTTCGAAACGCCCGTGCGCCTCGTCACGGATGATGCTGGCAATCAGCTTGGCGTCGTAGACGTGGCTGGCCTTTTCGTTGATGAGGATCAGACGACCCGCCCGGGACTGGCCCGTGTCCTCGGCAAAGACCTTTTTGAGATGCGAAACGTCAATGTTGAGCATGTCGAGGCTGATGCCTTCTTCTGGAATATAGACGGCCGAGGCCCCAACCACCAGACCAGCGACAGTAGCAATGTAGCCAGAACGACCACCCTGCGTCTCAATGACAAAGACACGACGCCGGGTGGCAGACGCCGACTGCTTGATTTTATCGCAATACTGAACGAGTTCATTGAGACAAGTATCGGAACCAAGCGAGTATTCCGTTCCGGGCACATTGTTGGAGATGGTGGCCGGAAGCAATACCATGGGGATGCGAAGCGAAGGGAAATCGTCCCGCGCAACCCGCAGCTGTGAAAGCGCGTGGAACGCTTCGAACCCGCCAACCATGAAAATGGCGTCAAACTCATATTTGGCAATCAGATTCGCAATGTGCTCCATGCCGGATTCCGACGGCAACTCTCGGTTTGTGCCAATTTCGGAGCCACCCTTGCTGGCCCAACCGTCGACCTCGAGCCAGTCAAACTCCCGGACAGCACCATCAGGCTTGTCACCATGATGGCGCGCAAATCCCGCAAATCCGTTGTGAATGGCAATGGGTGTATGCCCTCGCGAGAAGCAGTAGGCCACAGCCGCACGAACAGCAGCATTCATGCCTCCGGCCGGCGCTCCGACATTGATGAAGCCGATCTTCATGCGGTCCTTTTCGGGAAGCTTGTGTTCGTCCGTCTTGACGTTGGTTGTCGTAAGGTAGGATTTGTACTGGTCAGAGAACTCAGTGTCACGGAGCGACATGGCCTTGTCGAATTGTTTGTTCTCGACAGCCTTGGCCACAGACTTGGTCGCCTCGACAGCCTTCATGAGCGGCTTGCGAACAATCTTGTTCTCGTTGATGGCGATGAAGCAGGTTTCGGTCTCGGGCGTGGCCTCGAGAACGGCCTTGACAGCTTCGACGCCCTGCAGAGTGCCCAGCATGCGATCGTACGCGACAGCTGTGCCACCGCGCTGCACATGGCCCAAAGTGGTGATGCGCGTGTCGAGAGCTAATCCGCCGTGGGACTTGTCGGCCAGCAAGTTCTTGATCTGTTCGGGCGTGATTTTGTTGCCGTCCTTGTCGTTGGCGCCCTCGGCCACAATGACAATCGTTTTGCGCTTGCCAAAGTCGCGGTGCCTCTTGATAACGGCGCACATTTCTTCATGCCAGCAGCTGCTTACGGGCCGTTCCGGGATAAACACAAAGTCAGCACCCGTGGCGACGCCCGCGAGCAGCGCCAGCCAGCCGCAGTGGCGACCCATGACTTCAATGACAAATGCTCGCGAGTGGGAGGCGGCCGTCGCCTCAATGTAGTCGACCATTTCACAAATTCGGGACAGGGCCGAGTAGCAGCCAATGGTGGCGTCGGTACCGGAGAGATCGTTGTCAATGGAGCCCACAAGACCGACAATGTTGAGGTGCTTGTAGGGCTTGACCTGGTCGGCCGTCAATTGACCCGTCGAGACGAGCTCCGCGAGCAGCGACGGCCATTCGTGGCGAAACCTGTCGGCACCCGTGAGAGAACCGTCACCGCCGCAGATAATGAGAGCGTCGATGCCGTTGAGCACCATGTTCTTTGCCGCCTTGACACGGCCCGGCCGCTCGTAAAACTCCATGCATCGGGCGGTGCCGATGAGCGTGCCACCCTCAGAGAGGTAGCCACGTACCTCGGACCAGCCCATCTGCCGGATCAGGTCGCCGCCCTTGACCAGGCCCTCGTACCCTTCGTAGATGCAAAAGGCGTCGCAGCCCATGTGGATGGCGGTGCGGACGACGGCGCGGACGACGGCGTTCATGCCCGGGGAGTCGCCTCCCGAGGTCATGACGGCGATTTTCTTTTTAGGGGCCTCCATTGCGGCGGCGGGGGAGGGAGAGCCGACGACTGCAGAGGTAGTTGGATGCAGGATATCGAGAATGGAAGCGTGCGGAAGTGACGGACGGGCACCAGCTACCAGAGAGCTGGCAGCTGTAGCTGTAGTTAATGAAACCTGAGAAGCTGCCAAGGATGGAGGGACACTCAGCCACGTAACACGTGATTGTGGCAACAGCAGGAGCAACAACTGCAGCAAAACTGCAGGTCAATGGCGTGGTTTATGGGATCAAGGAAATCGTCAGATACAATGGCGTTATGATGCCTGCCAGGCGAGCTTTCAGGCCAAAAAAAAAAGTCGCACGGCTTGAGTATATCCCAACGAGGGGCAGAGAGCTCTTATCGGTCCGGAAGCTATGGACGTTATAAGGCCTAATTCACATCAATGAAGGTGTGGGTCCACATTTTTACTACGACAGAAGCAGCTATCGCTATCTGGAAGCCAAATTTAAATGCGTGGGGCACCCGAGTTCGGTGCTATTTAGCCTTCTCTTAGTGGCTGCTTAGTGGTCTCGCACCAGTTCTGACAGCACCCGCCCACTATAAACTAATGCCTCACCGTACCCACAATGCCTGATACTTGTCAAGTTGTCATGTTGCTGTACCAATAATCATCATATGTAAATGCGCGCCAACAGGCCGCCGAGGGATGCATTCATGGGTAATACACCGGTAGTGTCTGAATAAGTCTTTTACAAGACACATACTTCAATGAGCATAATGCTCAACGGCATAATCATTCGCATTGCATACCACGGTGCTGTTCAAACCATGATATCCCAATGCCAGCAGCGTCCATATACTCTTATACTTGTAATGTCGTGCTACAGAATCAAAGAAAAAAAAAAACAAACTCCTCTCCGATATCTCGGCAAGAAACCTGCCCCGCTGGCCAGCGCTCTCTCTCTCTATGCATCGTGGGATGCATTCTCCTAGCTATTTAGCACACGGCACATCATACACGCAGCCAACAAGTCACAACCCAACGTGTCTCCCCAACTCAACGAAGAAAAAGTGCTTCCGATCCATTTCGTACCGACCTTGTGCGATCGGGGTGATCCAGACCTAGAAAGTCGTCCTCAGAAGTGGCCATGGTCCAGAGCTCATCATCTACCAAGTGTTAGCAGCGGTCGCAGCAAGGGGACTGCAGTGGATACTCACCATCTTCAAGGTACCGAAGTTTTGAAGGGTTGCTCCTACGCACAATGGCAAACTTGATCTTTTCAAAACTCTTGCCCTTAAGACCGGTTCTCTTTTCCAGACGCTTCCTGCTGTCTGCAAATTTCTCTCCCTGCACCGTGTTAGTCTCATCCCACAGGATACCGGATGACCACCACCATAAGCCGCCACAAGACATACCTCGACAAGAAGAAATCTAAACGGCACACCATGAGTGCGGCTGGGTTCGTTCTGGAAATGAAACACCTGGATATAGTTGGCTTCGTTGGCGTCCTGCTCGTCGGCGGGCACACGCTCTGCGTAAATTTGCGTGTATTCACTCAGATTCTGCACAGCATGATCGCGGACAGGCTCGCGATAGAACTTGTTAGAACTCGTTTCGTAGACGCGTATCCTCCCTCCTTCGGCCTCGTCCGCGATCTTAGCCTTTTTGACGAGAGCCTGGATTAGGTCCTCAATCGTTCCCGTCTTGGGCACAAGGAGATCAAACTGCTCCTCCTTGGCGAGACCGTCGCTAAGCCAAGTGAGCTTGACGCTTTTCTTGGTATCCAGCTCTGCCAGACTCATCTCAAGCACTTCAAAGTAAAATGCATCATTTCGTTGACTGGAATTCAGGCTTCCTCCGGTGGGGTGGAGAATCTGTCGCAGAGTAGGGTTGGTGCCTCGCCTCACCGGCGCCTTGGGGTTGTTTGTGGATGCATTGACGGTCCACAGACGGATGTGTGTTGGTTCAACCTTGAGATACGCCCCCACACTCTCGGACAAGACGTCGTAGGTAATCTTGGAGTTGAAAACGAGTTCGAATGCGGGGTACTTTTCCTGGTCGCAGCGAGTAGGATGGGCGTGGAATCGCACAGTCTTCCTGTGCTCCAAAAAGTCGTAGTACTCTCTGGCATCTTCCATACGATCGCCTATTGGAGCCTGTTCCTTGTTTGACGCATCTGACACGCGGGCTTGAAGCTTGTGCTCCGACGTCTTTTGGAAACAGATGATGTCTCCATCTTGCAGTTCAGCCATCTTGAGGGTGAACTTCGGCTTAAGAGGTTCAATCATATTAGGCTTGATTTCCTCCCAGAGTAACAAGCGTTCGTCATCAGCCAGCTTGGACTCCCAGCCCATAGCGGCGTGGATAAGTGGCACCATGTCTTCAATCTTCTTATCCTTGGGCATGTAAATGTGACCAACGCCGCGCAACTCCTGCTTCTCTACGTCAAAGTACTTGAGTAAGAGAAGGATAGTATCCTCTTTTGCGCCGTTTACTGCGGGGGCTTGGTATGAGGGCCAAATGGCCTCTCCGTCGTTGTCGACTTCGGTCGCAACCTCGGCCCAAAGTCGAAGGCTCGAGTCTCTGTGTGCGGCGGAGCGGGCATAAGTCTCCTCCACAGTCAGAGTCAGATCCATGACGGGCTGATCAGGACGGATAGTTTTGTTTTGGCGGTTAACCATGAGCCAAAGGCGAACCTTGCGAGGGTTCTCGCCAATGTCAGCTGCCACCTGCTGCACAAAGTCTTCCATGACAGTTGATTTCTTGATACGATACGACCGGGGAGCCGACTCATCTTCGGCGTCGTTGTCAAAGCGGCCCATGTCGGTTTCGCCAAAGTTGCGAAAGGTCTGGTTAGTAATAACCTTGGCCAGCATGTAGAGGTGGGCTTCACGTTGCTCCTTGCGACGGGCCTCCTTGAGCGCGTTCTCTTCCTCAAGACGCTGCTGTAGATGTGAGGGAATATCATTTTGGGAAACAGGGCAGAGAATCTTATCGACGCGGCTTTGGCGAATATAGACCAGCATGTAAGCACTGTTCTGGCGAACAGTCGAGGCCTTCTTCTGCATGGGGGCTCTGGTATAACCGTTAGGGATACGTTCCTCGCCGCCATAGTTTTCCTCCAGCACCTCTCGTAGAGTAGCCTTGGTGACCTTGTCGTCGTCGTACTTGTAGAACCAGCCGTCCTTGTTGGGCTTGATGAATGCGTAGTAGTGACCAGCGTTGAGGTCGCCGCTGTGAACAAGGACGCCGTGCAGCTGATATGTCCAAGCCTCGGATGTATCAGCATCGTCGTTGAGATAGGGAGCAGCGTCAAAAACGTCAGGAAATTCATAGCGGTCATTGATCTTCATCATCATGTCTCTTTGAATATCGTACTCGAAACGCTTCAGCTGTAGGTGAAGGACATCGGGGAAACTGTTAAAAATGACACCCTTGTCTGCGTCTTGCAGCTTGTGCTCGTCGCCGGCGAAATACTGGTTCTCGCCGTCCATCTTCTCGACTTGAATGTAGTCGCGAAAACTGTCGAGAAGGCTCTTGTTGCCGCTGACGTTGAGCTGAATGTCCCAAAAGTCTTCGACGCGACTTGATTCATAGTCGACATTGATGCAAGAAATGTACGTCTTGATCTTGCCGCTGAATATTTCGGGGAGGACATTTTCGGCCTTGGTACCCTTCATTCTCTCCTCTAGTCTCTCCATGAGCTTGCGCGAGAGTTCTTGGACATCTTGTTGCTCGAAAATGTGTCGCGTTTCCCATCCAAATGACTTTGTTAACTCGTTTGTGCCTACGGCCTGGTCTGAAGTCTGCAGTTGATAAAATAGCCGTTGTAAGGTGTAGGCAGAGTTTGTCAAGCTGTCGTCATTTTCAGTGGGAATTTCGTAGACGGCCTGGAAATGTCAGCGCAAGCGGCGGTAAGAAGGGAAGTATGCTTACATTGCGGAAGGCGTTTGTAAAGTATAGTGACTGGAGAAGGGAGTTGAGGTAGCACGTGGCGCCCTGGTTCTTGAGACCGACATAGCCAGTTTCGACTTTAGAGTCGTAGTGGAGAAAATTGTGCCAAAGGACGCCGGTTTCGTCTTCGACCACGCGGACGTAAGCGGTAATGTTGGCTGTCTCGTTCTCGAGAAGAGGTCTACTGCTATTCTCCCAGGGCACATTGAACATTCTTCTGCTCTCCACGAAACGTGTGAAGCCCCAATCACCCTCCTCCTTAGTGAAGCGGTGATGGGCGGCATGGTTGGTGTATAGGCTGGGGTCGTTGGGGTTCCAGAGGACGAGAGCAAACTGAACACAGCAGCTCCAATTGTCTGGTACGGCATCGGGTTCGAAGCCATGCTCGAGATAGATGGAGCAGTGATCAGTGTTGTTTCCGTGGGGAAATAGCAGAATGCGCCTGGAGCAGAGGTTAGCAGAATGTGGCGATACCCGGGGTGAGGGCGACGCACCAAGGAAACCCGCCAGCGTGGAAGACGGGGCCATGCTCCTTCTTACCGAGGCTGCGCCAGTTTTCAACGGTCCATGTGTTTACACAGTCCTCGAGTATTTTGGGCTGGTCGAGCAGTGGGGGCAGAACAATGTCCTTCATAGCCTCATCTGGGTTAAGGTTAAAAGGTATTAGCATTCGATGTGTTGAATGAGGGAACAGAGCAGGTGGCGGGCGACATTGCAACATACACTCGTTGGCCAGAGGAAGATCTTGGAGAGGTTCGCTATCTTGGTCGACATTGTCGGGGTTTATGATGGCGAAGGAATCACGGTCGGCGATGCTAGAGACGTCGACGTACTCGGCGGCGTCGACGTCCATCTCGCTGGGAGAGGGAATGTTGTAACTCTGGGTGGAAATGATGATGTTAGTAACGCGCATGCGCCGCGATGTAGAGTCAGGCACGGCCATTGGGAGGATGAAGAAAAGAAGATGCAGAAAAGTGGTATCGCGGGTATCAAGAGTGCTGAAATAGAGTATTGGATGCTGAAGCTGGGCGAGCGGGGCAAGGAGTCGACGTGTGCGTGGACCACGCGGCGAACGTGAAGAGAGGGAAATGATATAGCAATGCGCCGAGGGGGACAATGAAGTTGAAAGCGGCGACGGACGGCTTGCGGGCTGGGACGAGCACAAGACGTCCCGGCGGGAGCAGGAGGCGAAAAAATTGTCGTGAGGCAGCAAGTGCAGGGATGACGGCGAAAAGGAAAGAGGGCGACGGGAGGGTGAAGCAAGACTGACCATGATTGCCAATTACGGACTCAGAACGTGGACTCCGTAAGAGGACGAAGAGAAAAGCCCGTTTGGGGGGCAGGGTGCTCCGAGGTGCGATGCAAGAGCAGTGGAATGAAGTCAATGGACGGGTGGTGGGAGGCGTCACGTCACGGCTCCGGCGGGGTGCAAGGTAAGCTTTCGCTTTGAACAGGCGGTTGGCGGGTTACCAGTAGCAGCACCAACGGGGTTTTGCAATGCTAAAAAAATGTACCCAGTTGCTAGGCCAGCTGTGCGTATGCTGTTGGGCTAGTAGAACAGCAAGAGATCAAGAGTCGAGTCACGAAGAAAAGCCCGGCCACAGGCGTCAGGAGTCAGTCTATGATAATGCAAATACCAAGGGACGCGGCGTTGAGAGCCATCCGCGTAGGTACAGTCCTGACCAGCCAACTGCGCATATTGTGACAGGTACCTTTTCATCTGCAACAAAGAGGTACGTCCAGTGCCTGCACCAACAGCATTACCAGCTGCTGTAAGTACGGAGGACCGATCGGTAAATTACCTACCTAACAAAGCAGGCGCCGGCAACTGATAGACTGGTACTTCACTTCAGGCGCACAAAGCACTATAATGCATGTACTCTCCTAACGCACTACTGTTTGGCATTTTGACTTTTCCCTTCCAAGTTCCCCGCAGAGTGGCCAACGGCCGCTGCGAACTGGCAATAAGTTATACTCCGTACACGCGGCATATCCAGGCATTCAAGTGACTAACCGCATTCCTGCACCGAGTAGCCCTGAAGGTGAGGATATTCTCAAGTCTGACCCGGCCATGATGACTGTCCGTCTTTGCTCAGCGAGTCGTCCTTGAGCTATCCACGCCGCAACGTCTCAAAGCCAGCAGCCAACTTTTGCCACTCGATCACCACCTCCATACAAGTTGTATTTGGTCTGGAGCGGGTCCAACAGCCTCTTTTTTCTGGGCCAACTGGCGGTCGACGCCATCTCCATACCCGCCAGGCGGGATATACAGTACACACCAGCCCCCAACCGAGCTGTCAGGTCAGGCAAGCTTCCCTGCTGTTCAAGACTTAGGGTAGCGCACATGGATACATGGCGTCATAAGCCAGTGCAGCTCATCACAGCTCACTGGACGGCTTTAGAGGCTCGTAAGAGGATTGTTGAACCTGCCTCTGCGTGGCACTGAGCTAGGCCGCGTCGCGCCACCTCCAGCATGTGAAAAGCGGGAGACGGACATGGCTGGGGATCATCTCTCCGGCTTCCCCAATTCGAGCGAGGGGTTCCCGGACAAGCTGCTGCAAGAAACAGGACAAAAAGTCAGTGAAACCCGCTTTCAAAGTTGCAGAACTCGTACAAAAACATATATCAATACCACGTGAAATCAAAATTTGGCCATTTCCCTCACCAAACACAAAACGTGTCTAGACTGACGAGTGGCCTGACCCTATGTATGAACTGATATCCTCTACCTACATAACTCCGTACTGCAACGCACCCACCGCGCACCTCGTTTCATGCTAAATTAGTTTGCTCTGTGCAGCAGCTGCCAGCTAGTAAGGGACTCCGTTGTCACAGTAGCATCATTGGGCCGCGAAACAAGAGACACCGAGCCTTGAACCGGGCATGCAGCAAAGACGGGATGGGCGCACTACTACATATAGATGGTTGGAGATGGCCAGACGACAGCCACCATGTAGCGCGGGGAACAACGGGTTCACCAAGTGAGGGGAAACCTCGTAGCTCCGAAGCGATTCATTCTCTTTTCGTCTTTCCGAGAATCTTGAGTCCTTTTAAACCCTTTTCCCGTCTCTCTTGATTGCTCTTGTTTAAAACTCTGCGCATCCCCTGCCGCCCGCGTGAGTCGTGACTCGTTGAAGTGATCTCCCGTCTCCCGCTTGCGATCGGGAGCCGATACCGCTTCGCATTGTGGGGTATAAATCCAGACAAGCAAGAGCCCCCGAAATTCAAGCTGTCACCGTCCCGGTCCAGTCACCAGCTTCGCACGGCGGTCCAGAAAAAAAACCCTACATCTCTACCATTTCCACGCATGCGACAATTTCTCTCTCTCTCAAACTCTTACATCTAGCCGTCATTTGCATCTCTACAGCTTCGACTTGTTTCAACCTCATTTTTCCTTGGGCAGACACCGCCGCCGCCTCGACACTGATTACTGGCGCCGTCCGCCACCCACCGCACACTAGCAGCGACCGACTTGCCAGGGAGCCGCCTCCTCCTTTGACCGCGTAAAGACGGCTTGTACCGCTGCATGGCCCGGTAGTGATGCTTTCGAGCTCGATACGCCACACACGGCCGCGGCAGCGGCTCATCAATCCCCTTGCCAGGGCCGCCGCCAGACCCGGCGCCGCGTCGTCGTCGCGTCCGTGTCCGATGGCCGGACGCGGCGCTGCCACAGCCGCCGGAGCATGGCGTCCGGTCTCTGTCCTCGACGAGTACGTCTACACTACGCTCCTGCTATGCACCTATTTAAAAAGAAATGTCATTTTTTTTTCTCGAGCGCGAAAAGTAATATTGGTTTCCGCTAACACCTTGCAGCTGGGTCGCTCGTGAGGCTCGTCCCATCAGCCTGCGCCAGCTCATGGTCTTTGGCCGCTCCCTCACCGAATCCCGCCTCATCAGCTCCGCCAACTATGTCCGGACAGAATTACCATCCAGGTAAGCACTCGGACTAACAATCTATTCTTACTCTACTCAAGTCAACAATCAAAGCTGACCCTGGCAGAATCGCCCATCGCCTCCGCGACATGCAGCAGCTCCCTTACGTCGTCGTCACGAACCCCCACATCAACGACGTCTATAACCTCTACTATAAAGCCTTCGACACCTTTCGCAAGATCAAAGAGGTCAAGACCATCGAGGACAACGATCGGCTCTGCGAAATCATTAGCGAGAATCTCAAGGGCCACCTGACCGTTATCCCCAAGCTCGCCATGGGCATCCTCGAGTGCCGCGGCCTGATGAACCCGCAGGACCTCGACAAGTTTATGAATACCATTTTACGATCCGTATGTCCCCAACCCAACACCCCCCCTTTCTCTGCCCCTTTCGTTTCCCTCCTCCCTTCTTATTTCGCATCTGTCTTTCCCGGAGCAACCATGCTAACACCCCACCGCAGCGCATATCTCGCCGCGTCATTGCCGAGCAGCACCTCTCCCTCACCGAGACCTACCACTCACCGCACTTTTCCCCCGGCGCCAAACTCTCCGAGAGCGACTTCATCGGCGAGGTCTTTATCCGGTGCCAGGCCCGCGACGTCATCGACCGCTGCGCCCGCGCCGTCACCGCCCTCGCCCGCTCCACCAACGGGCCCGACGCCCAGATCCCCGCCGTCCACATCGACGGCCACCTGAACGCCTCCTTTCCCTACATCCTCAGCCACCTCGAGTACATCATCGGCGAGCTCCTCCGCAACTCTGTACAGGCCGTCATCGACCGCCAAGCTAAGCTCCGCGAGAAAGCAGCCGCGTCGACAACTTCCACCACGCCCAACGCCGCCCTGAATCAGCCCCCGCCTCCAATTGAAGTCACCATCTGCGAGGCCCAAGAGCACGTCATCATCCGTATCTCGGACCGCGGAGGCGGCATCCCCCGCGACGAGCTCCCCTACCTCTGGTCCTTTTCCAAGGGCCCCAAGTCGGCCAACCGTCTCGAGAACCTCGGCCAGGTACCCCGCATGGCCGCCACCCTGCAGGAGCTGCACATTGATGAGCTCGCCCGCGCCGACCTCAAGGCGCCCTCCTATGCGACGCCGCCACCACCAACAACATCATCGTCCCCCGCGCAACCGCTGCCGCCGCCCTCGCCGGAGCAGCAGCCGCCCTCCGCCGCGACGCCGCACACGCCCTCGCAGCAAAACTCCCTTTCCAGCCTCACCAGCCGCCCGCCCAACCTCCGTCTCGGCATGGGCCTCCCACTCAGTCGCGTCTACGCCGAGTACTGGGCCGGCAGCCTCCACGTCCACAGCCTCGAGGGCTACGGTGTCGACGCCTTCCTGCAGATCTCGCGCCTCGGCAACAAGAATGAGCAGCTCACCACGCGCGCCAGCATGGACGCCGTCTGAGGCCATGTTATACGGGGATGGTGCGCTGTGCCGCCACTTGTTTGTATATATTTGTCCGTGGACAACGTGGTGGCAATGGTGTATCGACCTCATGAGATGACTCTGCAGCTACCTGTTGGAAAAAGAAAGAAACAGTATTCTTGTCATGCTTCTCAATCTGTCTTGTCTGCAGACGCTTTCAAAGGGCAACCAACTATTCAATCATGAGGGCCGGGTCCGAATGTCGAGTGCAACTTCTTATTCTGCTTTTTCCTATCCTCCTTCGTTTCCTTCTCTCGTTTGCTTCAGTTAGGGCGGTCGTAACGAGGAGTTTTTCGGTCATGTTTTTGGGGGGTTTCAGCTGTACTTTCTAGCATTTACACAAGGCGAAAGCAGTCATCAATTCAAAAGGCACACATCATAACCCATCATTTCGTTTGATTAAAAGCAACGTAAATTCAATATACCGAACTCAAGTTAATAAAGGGAATAATAAAGGCTACATTATCAAAACTTGCACGACAAATCTTGCTCGTTAAGGGACATATTAACTTTTTGGCCCCTCACGGCCATTTCCACGAAGAGGTCCAACAGCGAGCAAGCAAGCGCTGTTCCTCCACAATCAAAAGGCGCCATTCAGGGTGGCAGACACATCATTAACGCTGGAAGCTGCTGCCAAGAATATCCATGCCTGTATTTCTCTGTCGGTACTATCGCCCTAATCAACCACAAACCCGACAGGGTGTGGATGCGAAAACGCCAGTTCCTGGCTGTATAGCCGTAGCTTCGCAAGCAAGACGTGAAGCATCAGCGAAACGCTTAGCGGCGGCCGTGGCTGCGAACAGCACTGCCCTGCATGGACTCGAGCTCCGACTCGAGCTGCTTGATCTGGGCATGAGTCTGCTCGAGATCTTTGTTGAGACGATCGCGCTCGGAAATGAGCTTCTGCTCCCATTGACGGAAGCGCTGTTCCTCGATCTTAACCTGCTCGGTAAAACGCTTGCGGAGAGCCTCCTCCTCCTCCTTAAACTTGGGGTTGTCCAGCTTGCGGGGGCGGGCCTCGCCAAACTTGCGCGTCTCCATCTGCTGAGCGCGGTAGGCCTCGTAGTGAAGCTCTTCGGTGGTGTGAATAAGATCGAGCATGTGGGTGCGAATGAGAATAGATCGAAGCTTCTTAAAATCGCAATGGTCCTCGTTTTCAACCTCGGCGACACCCCAAGAGTACTGACGGCCCTTGACAATGCGTCCGTCGGTGGTCTTGACATCCTTCTCGGAACCAATCACGGCAAAAGGCATAGCGGCCATAAGGCTACGCGCGTGCTGAGCAGCAGCATCATCGTCCTCCTCAATAGGGGGCTGATAAATCTTAATGTTCTGCGCCTCGATGACGGCGGCAATCTAGGTAGGTTAGCAGTGATGATATAATCGGTGTTTATACTCAACGTACGCGCTGCTTGAACTTGGCCAAGTCGGCAGGGCTGAGAGTATCAGCCTTGGCAATGACAGGAATCAGGTTCACGCGAGAGCAGAGTCTCTTCATGACCTCAATATCAAGAGGCTTGAGGGTGTGACCGGTAGGGCGAATAAAGTAGAGGCAAGCGTGGACACGGAGATCGATCTTGTCCTGACGGCGGGGTTGCTGCTCCTGAAGCATGTAGGACTCGTGCTGGTCGTCGAGGAACTCGATTATGGGCATCCAGGAGTCACGGTTGTTGACGTAGTCTCCAAATCCGGGAGTATCGATGACGGTCAGGCGGACTAAAGGGATAATTGTTAGCGACCGTAAGCTGCCCGGCGGGATGTGGCCAGCACAAACCCTTGAAGAACTTCTCCTCGAGCTCAGCCTTGGTGATTTCAATCTCGACGGTCTTGTCGACCTGCTTCTGATGACGACGCTTGTGATCGGCATAGTTCTTGATCGTGGTTGAGAACAGCGTGTTGATGAATGTCGTCTTTCCGAGGCCAGACTCTCCAGCAACCTAAATGGCGGCCTTGTTAACGTGACGGGGTCAGACGACGATATGATGCCCTGACGGCTGAGGACATCACAGTGGCGAGCAGAGGAGTCTGCGTACCATAATGGTGAAGCCGGCACCGCGCTTGGCGACAATCTTGTGACGCTGATTAGGCAGATTGGCAATGCCAATTGGCGATGCACTCTCGGAGCTGGCAGGAGCCATCTTGGGATATGATGAGGGGTGAGCTGTTGCGAGGGAGGATGGACGAGAACGAAAACAAATCGGCGTAATGAACAGACAGAAATAGTTGTCAGGCTTTAGAGTACGACCCAAGATATCCGCCTAGCAAATGCTGAGAACGATTGATCAAGAAGGGCGTTTGGCAGGATGGCACAAAGGTGGAGGAGGTCGTAGCTTGAATGGGCATTCAGGGGCACCAAGGGGGGGTCGTGGCCACCAATTTTGCTGGTCTTGGATGCGCCTGGGGGGCCTGCGGGCAGCGCTGGTCAGTGCGATGGCGACGGGGCAGGCACTTTGCGGGACCCCTTTCCAAGCCAACGGACGACAGCAGAGACATGAAAATCGATGAGGCGGTCAGTGCGCCCCGCCGTCTGGTACTTGCTGTACTGGACATTGGACGCTGTGGCTAGTGCTATCAGTGAGTGGCTGGAGCTGCAACGTGAATGGAATAACGAATGGCCGGCCCCTCCAAAAATTTCGGCGGCCTATCGATAAGCGGCGCAGCTTGGAAAGTTTTGGACGAGCAGTTGGAACTTTGCCAATAATGGATGATAAACGACAATGAAGACCGATTTCAGGGTACGATACAGTTCAGCTTCTATAGAATGTCCGGAGGAAACATGCTGACTTGTACAGTTTTCAAATCTGCTGGGCACGGTGTACTGCCAGGGTAATCTGCTCTTCAGTCCCGATGGCACTCACCTCTTTTCGCCAGTCGGCAACAGAGTGACGGTCTTTAATCTAGTCGAGTATGTGCGCAGCAGAAGAGATGAACCGGGAATGTGATTCTAACATAGAGCAGAAACAAGTCATATACCCTTCCATTTGCGCACCGCAAAAATATAGCTCGCCTGGGCCTCACACCTCGCGGCAACATCCTCCTCACAGTCGACGAAGACGGCCACGCCATCCTGACAAACGTCCCCCGAAGAATATCAATATACCACTTCTCCTTCAAGGGGAAAATTACTGCGCTCTCTTTTTCGCCCTCTGGACGCTACTTTGCCGTTGGTCTCGGCCGCAAGCTCGAGGTCTGGCACGTGCCGTCCACGCCCGACACCAACGCCGGCGGCGAGCTCGAATTTGCGCCCTTTGTCAAGCACCACACGCACACCGGCCACTTTGACGACGTCCAGCATATTGAGTGGTCCAGCGACTCGCGCTTCTTCCTCACGGCCTCCAAGGATCTCACGGCGCGGATATGGAGTGTCGGCGCAGAGGAGGGCTTCGTGCCAACGGTGCTCTCCGGGCACAAGCAACCCGTCATTGGCGCTTGGTTTTCGGCGGACCAGGAAATCATCTACACCGTCAGTAAAGACGGCGCCGTATTTGAATGGCGATACGCAAAGCCGCTTGACCGCGTCAAGGACGACGACGAGGATATGGAGGACGACGATTCTGACATGCACTGGCGCATTGTTCAAAAACACTTTTTCATGCAGGGCAGCGCACACGTCCGTTGCGCTTCGTTTCACCCCGAGTCAAACCTGCTTGTCGCTGGCTTCTCAAACGGCCTCTTTGGCCTATACGAGATGCCCGACTTTAACAATATCCACAAGCTAAGCATCTCACAAAATGACATTGACTTTGTCACCATCAATAAGAGCGGCGAGTGGCTTGCTTTTGGCGCTTCCAAGCTCGGTCAGCTTCTGGTCTGGGAGTGGCAGTCTGAATCCTACATCCTCAAGCAACAAGGCCACTTTGACTCGATGAACTCGCTCGTCTACTCTCCCGACGGCACCAAAATCATTACCACCGCTGACGACGGTAAGATTAAAGTCTGGGACATTGAATCCGGCTTTTGCATCGTCACCTTTACAGAGCATACATCTGGCGTAACAGCCTGCGAGTTTGCCAAAAAGGGCAACGTCCTCTTCACATCCAGTCTCGACGGCTCCGTCCGCGCATGGGATCTAATCCGCTACCGAAACTTCCGCACCTTTACCGCACCGACGCGCCTCTCCTTTTCCTGCATGGCCGTCGACCCCAGCGGCGAGGTCGTGGCCGCCGGCTCCCTCGACTCGTTTGACATTCACATCTGGTCCGTGCAGACCGGCCAGCTGCTGGACCAGCTCTCGGGCCACGAGGGCCCCGTCGCCTCGCTCACCTTTACGCCCAATGGCGAGTCCCTCGTCTCCGGCAGCTGGGACCGCACCGCGCGCATCTGGTCCATCTTCAACCGCACGCAGACCAGCGAGCCGCTACAGCTGCAGGCCGACGTGCTCGACATCACCGTCCGCCCCGACTCGCTGCAGCTCGCCATCTCCACGCTCGACGGCCAGCTGACGTTTTGGAACATGGAGGCCGAGCAGGTCGCCGGCGTCGACGGGCGGCGCGACGCCTCGGGCGGCCGCAAAATCACCGACCGCCGCACCGCCGCCAACGTCGCCGGCACAAAGGCCTACAATTCGATCCGGTACAGCACAGACGGCAGCTGCCTCCTCGCCGGCGGCAACTCAAAGTACATTTGCCTCTACTCCGTCACCACCATGGTGCTCCTGAAGAAGTTCACCGTCAGCGTCAACCTCTCGCTCTCGGGGACGCAAGAGTTTCTCAACAGCAAGCTCCTCACAGAGGCGGGCACGGCCGCTGACATTGACGATGAGGAAACGTCGGACCGCGAGGCTGCCCGCGCCGCAGCGGGCCTGCCCGGCTCCAAGCGCGGTGGCGACCCTTCGGCCCGCAAGCGCTTCCCCGAGGTGCGCGTCAGCGGCATTGCCTTTTCGCCCGCGGGCACCTCATTCTGCGCCGCCTCCACCGAGGGCCTGCTTGTCTACAGCCTGGACACGACGGTGCAGTTTGACCCGTTTGACCTCAACATTGAGATTACGCCGGCCTCGACGCTGGCGGTGCTCGAAAACGAGCGCGACTACCTCAAGGCGCTGGTCATGGCGTTCCGCCTCAACGAGGCGGCCCTCGTCAGGCGCGTGTTCCAGGCCGTGCCCCCCGGCGACGTTGGCCTCGCCGTCGCGGGCCTGCCCGTCGTCTACGTCCCGCGCCTGCTGCGCTTCGTCGCCGCCCAGACGGAGGAGTCGCCGCACATGGAATTTTGCCTGCTCTGGATCAAGGCCCTCGTCGACAAACACGGCGTGTGGCTGGCGGCCAACCGCGGCAAGGTCGACGTCGAGCTACGCGTGGTGAACCGCGCCGTCAACCGCATGCGCGACGATATTAAGCGGCTGGCCGACGAAAACGTCTACATGGTCGACTATTTGCTGGGACAGGCCGGTGCAAAGAGCACGGACAGAAAGGGACTAACGGCTGGGGACGAGGGGAATGGCGCTGTGGGCATTGATGTGGACATGAACGGTAACAATGAGGAAGCGTCTAGCGAAGACGAAGATGGATGGATTGGACTAGAGTAGGGGAACAGATGGGCAGGCATATTCTCTCACTACGTAACATTTGGGTTGTCTTTTCGTTTCATCATGAGAAGTCGTATTTATAGAGCAATCTTGGGGCGTTGTTGATACAATACAAAAAGTTGAATGCCCCCGGGCCTCGGTATCGCGTGTCACAGTACGAAATTACAAACGCGAGCAAGATCTTCAGCGAGGGAGGGTAGCAACAAACCCGATACCGAGCTGCAATCCAGGCTTACAATCTACATTTTTGGAACGTCTTCCCACGCGCCATCAAACCCAGCCGAACGGACCCAGCGCGGCTCCTTGCCAGCGTCCACGTCGGCGCCCTCGACGCTGTCCAGCAGGGCATAGTGCGCCTTGAGCCACGTCTCATCGTCGGCGAGCCTGATCCACGCCGGCCGCTGCACACGGTCTAGGTACGGCTTCGACGCCCGCTGGGCGAGCAAGAACGCGCGCGCCACCTTGATGGTGTGCCCGTCGTCGGCGACGGCGTGCAGCCGCGGCAGCAGCGCCTCGGGGCTGGCGACCATGGCCCGCGCCCTGCCGGTGCGGATATCGTTGGGCACGTAGCGCCGCAGCGCGTGCACGTCGAGGCGCGGACTGCCGCGGGAGAGAAAGGTCAGGAGGCTGGTGCGCAGCTTCCACTCGAGCAGGCGGGCCTTGGCGGCCGCGGGGATCCAGTCCTGTGTCTTGAGCCAGAGAAACGCGGGGGTGAGGTTGTTGTGGTGGCTTGAGATGCACCTTTGGTTAGTGAGGAAAGGAAGCAGCCCGGGGAAGGGATTCAAACTTGCATGATGAAAAAGTCAAACTTGGGCTTGTGAGGCGGGTGAAAGATGGACGCGGCGGCAAAGTACGCCGACGCGTGCACCATGGCGTCAATCTGCTCGTCCAGGTTGCTGCTGTCCGGATCGACGCGCACATTGGCGGCGAGGTAGTCGGCGACTTGGTCAGGGATGCGGTCCAGCACAGCGGTCTGGCTCCCGTCGCTGTCCTCCCACTTGGGCTCGGCGACGAGCTGCGGGTGCTCGTCGCGCATGGTCTCGAGCAGCTCGGCGAGGTGCCGCGGCGGGTGCCGCGCGGACGGGTTTCGCCGGGCCTTGTCGTCGGCGGCGGCAAAGAGCGCGCCGTAGTTGTCGCGGTGGATGCTGATCTGCGCGAGGGCCTCGGCGACGAGGGCGGGCTGTGCCCATTCCAGCCCGTACATGAGCTGGATGTATGGATGGAGAAGGCCTGTGTTGTAAGTATGTGTTTCGCTAAGACTACTGCGCGTGAAGAAGATGAAAAAGAGGAAAAGAAGAGAAGAGAGAGCATACCAGAAAAGAGCCGAGTAAAGTTTTGCTCATTGTTAATGAGATACTTGAGAACGGTTTCTTGCCAGCCAAGTTTCTCAATTTCTTCTTGGTAGAAACGGAGGAAATTGCCGTAATATCGACCGCGGCCGAAGAACTCCTTGGCGGCCTCGTCATAGTTGTCACGCAGGGCATCTTGAACCTCTTTTCCCTGCTCATTTCGCTTCAGCTGATAGGATGTATTATTGTCGTAGCCGCGCTGGATGTCCTCCGGCGTGGCACCAGTACCATACAGCGCCAGGAGCTGGTGAACAAGCTAGTTGCCTGCGTTAGCACGGTTCCCGGAGCTTGATGCCTATAAATTCGGCTTACATGGTTGTGATAACCCTTTTCGTTGAAAAAGACATTGTGCTTCTAAAGCCGACATTGTTAGCGGGCTCTACTCAGTTCTCCTATTCAGCGATGCGATGCCGCGCACCTCCATGTCTTCCTGCAGCAGCGCGCTGACCTTGGCCGCCGCCTCGGGGGTCTGCGTCATGCCCAGCAGACCCGTCTCGTCGGCGCGGACCAGGATGCGCGTCGGGGACGCCATGGTGAGGAGCCGCCTGCACGTTGTTGCTGCGAGTACCGGGGATGTGGGGGACACTGTGCGATTGAGTGTCCGCGGGAAAAGGCGATGCGATTCTACAGATCTCGCCCATAGCAGCGGGATACGCATGGGGACATGGAACAGTTTATGTAGATGCGCAGATGCGCCACCCAGAATCTTTACGTCTAGTGCAGCTGTACAAGCTTCGGACGAGAGCTTCGGAGTACTAGAACGACAGGCGCGGGAAGAAGCAGCGGCGGTGGCAAACGTGGCCGATTGACCGCGCAAGAATAAAAAATGAAGAAGATGACGGTGCGATTTGTGTGGCTTGGGAGCTAACAGACATGATTCTGTCGTCGTTCGGACTGGAGCCATCTCCGAGCTGGTGGCAAAGCAAACAGAGCTACTGACAAAGGCAGTTTGGCGATGCGGAGCCTGATGACGCTAGAATTAGCAAACCGGCGACGCGGATTGGCTCGTGGCTCAACACCTGGCGTTGCAGGGTATTGCAGCAGCGTTTTTCCATTCTACCCATCTGCATTACACAACCATCTGTTTGATCAATATCGGACGCGCTGCTTTGAATTCGCGTCATCATGGGCTATCGGGGTCAAACGGCGGAAATAACAAGCGGCGGCTCGGGAACCGGCGTCGTGCCGTCATCAAGGAGATGGGGTTTCATCGATCCCGGGGCAAGGATACCCTGCTAGAACAACATGACACAGATTGAGCCTGATGTGTTTTAAACAACGGCGACCCAACTTTTCGGACCCGTGTGTCTTCTGTTCTTCTTGGTTCATGCGGGATGCTGGAAAGCATAAGCGGTTTATTATTAGAAATGACGGGCGTCACAAGACTCGCAACGAGTCGGAGACCGACAAGGACGGGGAGAAAGCGGCCGAGTCCCGACTCATCAGATACCAAGCGGCCGAACTTGATTACACATCGACAAGATTACAGGACGAGCCTGGTCTACCCAATGCAGACCAAAGCTGCCATCTGAGCCATTCTTGACGACTGCTGAATACTGCAAATCTTGGCCAGGAACAATACGCGTGCCGCTGGCCAGCCCTATGCCCATCCCCGCACACTGCCCCAGGTACCGTGATAGGTGAGGATAGTACTGCGGGGTACAAAAGGTTAGTTATTATTGTAAATAGCCGGGCTGTGTCTGGCTCCCGTCTGCCAAAGACATCTGTGGTTGGCTGGGACCGGCTTATTGTCGAGGGTTCGCTTTGGCTGCCTCGGTCAAACGATTCATGGCATCGGCAATTCTTCAAACCAAGTCTCTTCTTTTTCTTCTTACTTTGCTCCTGTACGCGCGTACTGGTAGTCAATGCATCTGGCTCCGTCTCTCCAACACCGAACCCACCCCTTTATTGCGGCAATATATACAACGACGCGGGCTCAAAGGTTACGGACACAGCTGTTGTACCGAGGTAACCGGCTGTCAGACAACGGCGATCGCTCTTGATTACCTCCGCCCGGATAAAACAGATCTCGACGGGGCCTTTTTCTCCATCAAAGCGTCGCATGGTGCCCTCACTCAGAAGCACGAGCCCTCAGCTTCTGCCTTTTTTTTTGCCCCAAGAAATAATAGCGTCAAGCGAGCAAGTCCATAGCAGCGAGACCATGCCCGCAGCAGAATATAGCCGTCCGTTACCCCTCTAGTTTTCCCCGGCTGTTCTCGTGATGGGCCTCGGGGAGCCCTTAGACCCAGCGCCATGTGGGCTGCCAGGAAACCTTGTCCATGCCGCAATCGCAGGCCAGGCTGTAAATAGGCTTGCAGCCCTCCTCTTCAGCCGCCAAATCACCCCAAACATCAAGGTCATTGATGCGGGGTATTACGGCATACCTGACCCAAAGGAAGTTTTAGTGCCGTATTAAAACGCGGGGCCGATAAGCTGTCCCTAGGTACGAGCACATGGCTCGAGGAAAACTAGGGGAGACTGGATGGGGTAACAACGGGGTTATTACATGCCCTACTAATCACGCTCGCGTAAACGTGGAAAAGGGGCTTAGCTATTTCAAGGGGATATTTGGTGGCGTGCCTAATTTTGTTGTAGAGTGTGCAGAAAGCCACATGTGACGCGGGACAGGACAGGACAGAGAAACCTAAAGATATTAAACTGAGCCAACGCCGGCCTTTTTCGTTGGTTTTTGTCTCTTCATTCCTATCTTGTTTATCCCGTTCTTCCTGTCCCTTCAGCTTGAGATTGACTTGCTTATTTAACGAATGACTGCGATATAGACTATATACAGCCTGCGCACCCTGGTCTAGAACTAGAGTCCTCTGCAACCGGCTCACGCAGCCAACACCCACAACTTTTCCCCCCTTCATCACCAACTTCCCCCTCCTGGCCATCATGTCGCAAAACGGCCACCAGATCCCGCCCGGCCACCTCGGCAACCTGACCGACGAGCAGGAGGCCAAGCTGCGGGAGCTCTGGTCCTTTGGCTTCCAGGTCCTTGAAATGTACGAGACCGAGGCGCGCATCTACGAGGAGAAAAAGGCCCGCGGCGAGGCCGTCGACCCGCCCAAGCCTGCCGCCGCCGCCAGCGGCGGCGGCTGGGGCTTGTTTGGCAAGAAAAAGGGACCGACGGAGCTGACGCACCCCAAGTTCCCCAACTCGGTCAAGGAGCTGCAGAAGCTGGTGCCGGCGGACGAGCCGGACCGGGACGAGCTCATCAAGCTGGCCATGGAGGCGCTCGACGTCTACACGCCCGAGACGGCGCGCGCCATCCTCATCGAGGCCGTCAAGCACGAGCACCCGGACACGCTGGCGCTGCGGTTCCTGCGCGCGCGCAAGTGGAACGTGCTGCGCGCCGTCCTCATGCTCGCCAAGTCGGTGCGCTGGCGCGTCGAGAACATGCAGGTCGACCGCGTGCTCATGCGCCAGGGCGAGGGCCACATGCTCGAGGACGAGCTGCAAGGCGCCGCCGCCGGATCGCGCGACAAGACGCTGGGCAAGGACTTTCTCAACCAGATGCGCTGGGCAAAGGGCTTTCTGCACGGCACGGACCGCGCCGGCCGCCCCGTCAACTACATTCGCGCGGCGCGCCATCGCGCGTCGGACCAGAGCGTCGAGAGCCTGGAAAAGTTTACCGTCTACTGCATTGAGCTGGCGAGGCTGTCGCTGCAGGCGCCCGTGGAAATGGGGGTAAGTAGTTGCTTGCTGCTGCTTGGAGGCAAGGACAATCCCCGACAACGAATGAGAGGCTGACTGAATACAATTTCTAGACTATTGTGTTTGACCTGACGGGCTTTTCGCTCTCCAACATGGACTATGTCCCCGTAAAATTCCTGGTCCAGTGCTTCGAGGCCAACTATCCCGAGTCTCTCGGCTGTATCCTCATCCACAACGCACCATGGGGATTCGGCGGTACGTCCCACCACCACCACCCCTCTTTCCTCCTCTACCGTACATACTAACCCTTCCTCTTTTCCTTTTCCATAGGCGTCTACCGCATCATTGAGCGCTGGCTGGACCCCGTCGTCGCCTCCAAGGTGCACTTCACCAACGGCGGCAAGGAAATCGCCGAGTACATTGCGCCCGAGCAGCTTGTCCGCGACCTCGGCGGCACCAATCCCTGGGAGTACGAGTACGTGCCGCCCGTCGACGGCGAAAACGCCCGCATGGACGACACCGCCACGCGCGACGTCCTCCTGGCTCGCCGCAAGGAGCTCGCCGCCGCCTTTGAGGACCGGACGCGCGAGTGGGCGCGCCTTGCCGCCGCCAGCGGCGCCAAGGCCCCCGAGACGGCCAAGGTGAGCGCCGAGCGCGATGCCCTTGCCAAGCAGCTCGCCGACAACTTTTGGGAGCTGGACCCGTACCTGCGCGCGCGCTCGCTGTATGATCGCCTCGGCGTCTTTCAGGGCAACGGCAAGGTCGACTGGTCGGCCGCCAAGAAGGCTCAGGACCGGCTCAAGGCCGAGGTGGGGGAAGCCAAGTAGATAAAGAGAAGAAACGATTTTTGTGTCAGCAATGGGAGGGACGGCTTGATATATGAACATGATATAGTAAAGCCATCTATGCAAGTTATAAAGCTTTCAAGTCGCAGTAAGCATCTTCTTTAAACAGCTACTTTGAACTGTAAATCGTAGGTGTATTCTTTCTTCTGTGCTGGACTGCGTGTCCTGCCATCTTCTATCTGTGTTTGAAGCGTGTCCTGGCACACGGGTATCTGACCAAAGCAAAAAAAGGGGACATCGTTGTAAACCAACATCATGACAATTTGCGTCACAAATACTTTTCGAGAGGGGGGGGGGGTTCATTCATGGCAAATCGTTGCAAAGCATTGCAGACCACTTAGGCCTTGCGCTTCTTGGAGGCGTGGTCGTCGGCGTCGGCGTCTCCCATCTCCTCATCAGACTCCTCAAAGTCCATGTCGGAGAGGGCATCGTGCTCCATGGCGGTGACTAACAGATCTGGCCGTCAGCATCAAATTTTCATATTTTCCATGCTTCTCTTCGTCGGCTGGCAGAAATTTATCAAACTCACTAAAGTACTTGATGGCGTTGGGCCAGACATCCTCGGCGATGCAGACGGCAACGTCGTCGGCCGTGGGAAAGATTTCCGTCTCGTACTCGTCGAGGTCATCGTCCTCGTCGTCCTCGTCGTCCTCGGGGACCTCCTCGCCGTTCTTGCGCTTTTGGCGCTTGGCCTGCTCCTCCTTGGCGGCCTCCTTGGACTCCTCGGCCGAGACGTTGCGGCCGCAGAAGCCGAACCAGGCGAAAAAGGAGACGCCGCCGAGGCCGGTATCGTCCATCTTGGCGAGCAGCGCCTTTTTCGGCTCCGCGTCGTCGTCGAGCTTCTTGCCGGCGGCCTGCTCGGCGGCGCGCAGCTGGCAGACGAGGTCGAGCATGCCCTGCGTCAGGTCCTTGTCCTTGCTCTTCCAGCTGATGGGGACGGGCTCCGAGACGAGGCCAGCCCAGCCGTCCCGGGCGTAGCGCCACCAAAACTTCTTCTCAATCGTCTTGTCGGAGAAGTACTCATTGTCGGAAAAGGTGAACTTGATGGCGATGCTGCGGGGATCGCCGCCCGAGGCCAGCTCGAAGCGCTCGACCGAGAGGTCGACGAGCGAGTTGAGGAGCACGGCCGAGTCGGTGGGCTGGATGTACTCGTCCACCTCGGAGGGCGACTGCTCGAGAACGAGGGGCCAAAAGTTGGGGATGTCGGCAATGACCTTGGCGCGCTTCACGTAGAGGTCGGCGGTGAGCTTGGCCTGCTGGCGGACTGTGTGAACGTTGGTCAGTGGTGACTTTTTTTTGAGGAGGGGTTGTGTTTTTTGGCTTCTAGTAACGTACGGAGCTCAACCTCGACATCCTCAAAGTCATCCTCAAGCTCTTGGAGCTTGCTGAAGGAGACAGGGTTCTCAATCTTGTCGTCAGACATGTTGCAGAAATATTACGATTGGTGTATACTGAAGAAATATTTGGGGAGCAAGATGTAAAAGATGGGATGAGAGGGGCACGTCTGGGATCCCTTTACCTTTTAAAAGCCACAAGTCAAATCGCAAAACAAAATTTTTCTACCGGACCTGGTTCACTCCTCTCCATGACATAAACAACAGTGGATATCAACGCCTCTGGTTGGCGGGCCGAGCCTCTCGATTTTTCCAAACATTGCAAGTCGGTGAAGATGAATTTTTATTTTCTCCGTTCAAGCTGCTTTTCCCCATCCAAATTACAGTGTTAGCTTGAAGACGGGTGGGGTCCAAGGAGGGGCGTGGTTGATGTCATTGGTGGGTAGCCGACGCCTCGTGCATTGTAAAGAGGCTAGACTACTTTGGGCGATTTTTTCTAGTTTCGAGGGTCTCAGGTGTCGAGCCACTGCAGCCATCAGCACAGCAAAAATGAACATGATTACGTTGCCGTGTTATCCCGGCGGGTTTGCTATTTGTTGATTCAGGTGGATAGGTATATAACCATTTTGTTGGCGGTTGTGTACGTCGTTTCTACAGAAACACCCTCCAAAACCCCTCTGATTGTGCCCAATCTGGCCCAGAGTCCGCCCTTCACCATAATCTGCTGCTACACATTATAATATAACACTAATGTGAGGTGTCACTGAAAGACAGCAATTCATACATTGGTCCCTTTGAGAAATCATGTCTCATCCAAATACACGGCTAATATATACTTTCACCGAATCTGTACTAACTGTGCCGTAGCTTACTCTTGATAGTCAGTGGCTGTTCTACACTTTCCACACCAGTAAGCAGTCAACCCTAAATGCATGGCATCTGTATTCGGGGCGCAGACCGAGACTGGTCATTGCTCTGCCAGCCTGCCTGGTAATCTTCCAGATGTTAGGCCAAAGTAGAGATTATTTAGAATCGAGCACAAAACGCCGGCGTGGGTATCGTTCCTATGTGGTTGAGAGGTTCACTATTGTAAACCCGAGATATTGCTATGCAATACCCATGCCTGTCACTCCAGGCGAAAAGGAGCTTGCCATCGTCAAGAGAAACCCAGTCTACCCGGACGAGGAGAATCAGGAATCGGTAGTTGGTTTTCTAGTTGTGCTCACATACCTCCATACACATTCTAGGCAACCGAGCAGCCTCTTTTGCAACACACGGTGACCGGCGACTGGGCCGAACCGGAATCGACGTTATTGTTCAACGTAATGAATAACATATCTCGTATGAATAGTGTATACATGAATCCTGAATTGCCCCTTGTTTTATGCAATCTTGCTGGAGACAAAAAAGGAGAAAAAAGGCAGGAGAAAACTCCAATCATCCCCAAAACGCCATCAGAAAACAAGGTAAGGGGAGGGGGGGTTGCTCGTCAACTTCTAGCCAGTGGTAGATCGAAGCAAAGAAGGTAAGAATGAAACAGAAAAACACGGCCGATATGTATACAAAAAGCTTCTCTCCACAGAGACAAGGCAAACTCAAAACACCAAATCCCCCGACGATGCCAAGTCCCCCCTCAGCTGTCAGTGTAAACTTTTTCAAAAGCTAATCTTCTCGAGTATTCATGAGCTCTCTACGTCGACCGGCTGCTCACTCGCAACGGGCGGCGGGGGCGGCGGGGGCAGGTACGCCTTGGCGCCGTCGACAATGATCTGCTGGTCGATGCGCTCGGTGATATTGGGCCCAGCCTCGACGCGCTTCCAGGTGAGAATGCGGGCGGCGTTGACGTCGACCTCGTAGAGGCGGACGCGGCGGAGGTAGCCGCCGTAGCCCGCGTAGCCGCCAAAGCCGACGCCGCCGGCGTAGCACATCCACATGGCTGGGTCGCGGCGCTCGCCCTGGGTGGAGAGGATACAGTAGTCGTTGACGTGGTCGCTGATGACATGTGTTAGCTGCGTGTTACGGGACGAGATTGCAACGGAATGCAACAAAGAAAAAAGGGGAGTAGTAGATACGTACTGTCCGGCGCTGACCATGAGAATGCCCTTGTCGACGAGAGCATCGCGGAAGCCCGGGTTATAAACGGGGGCGGTGACACCCTCGCGCCAGCTGCCGACCCATGTCTGGTTAAAGTCGGCATACTCGGTGATAGGAATGTGAATAAAAGCAATATCCATGTGCTGGTGGCTGTACTCGGCGTGTGGCTTGACGAGGCGGTCAGCCGTCTTGTTGAACCACTCAATCTGGCTGGGCTTGACCCAGTCGTAGCCCGGGTACTTTCTCTCGTTGGGCGAGTAGGAGTGCGTGTCGAAAAAGTAAATGGTAATGGCGGAGTGGTCGGAGCCGCCGCGGCCGAGCACCTCGACGTAGTAATTGCCGACACCGTCAATCTCGGCCGGGCCGGCCGTGGCCAGCGAGTAGGGCAGGGATTCCATTATGGCCATTTGCGCCTCGCGACTCATGGCCTGCGCATCATCGTGGTTGCCGAAAATGGCGGCGTAGGGAAGTTTGCGCTCCTTGAGCTTGAGAGCAATTTTGAAGATGGCCTGGCCTTGGTTTAGTTGCCATCATTTTCCCTTGCTAGACGTGAGACAACTTACAGATTGCGGATCACGCGCTGTTTCGCCGTTTACCTGATCGCCGCTGAGAACCACAAAGTCGGGTTTCTCCTCGTCAATCATCTTGTCGACAAATTCCAACGTCCTGGGATCCGCTTCGCATTTTTCGCCCTTGGCAAGTTCGGGGTAGACGTCGCGGCACAGGCCGACCCCGGTGCTCAGGTGGAGATCGGCAATCTGCAGAATCTTGAACTTGCCACTGTCGGGGATGCGCGGCTTGGGCTTCTTTTGCTCGATGGGCGCGCCGCGACGAACGGTAACGTGCGCCGAGTGGAATGTGCCGCTCGAGTCAATTTGGAGGGGCGTACCCCGAATTGCCCAGCCGTCACGGGCCTCGACGGCATCGTCGCCAAAGAGAACGTCGACGTTTGTGATGGCATCGTCCGAGTCACTCGCCACTTTTTGCGAGGTGCGCTTCACCCAGATGCCACCGGGCCGCGACTCCCAGACCGCATGCGAGTTGGGCTTTTCGTCCACGGGCTTCATGGGGCCAACCTTTAAATCCACAACGACAGCGTCGCTTTCGGTCAGCTCCTCCTCGTGCTTTCGGCTGACGAAAAGGTACGCGTTCGTCATCCAGGCCTGACTGAGAAAGAGCTCTTTGTCTATGCGATGCCACTTGTTGGGGTTGAGGTCGCATTTCGAGAGCGGGTTGACAGTCGAGCATGTCACTAGCGTCACGTCGGTGACGACATGGCCGGGATGGTGCGTCGGTAGGTAGTTGTGTAGCGACGTCGGCAGCACCCTGTAGCTTCGGTCGAGAAAGAGCACCACTAGAACGGTAAAGACGGCCGCTGCAGTCAGTTGTATTAAATTGCGAACCTGTCGCGGTCACTCAATTAGTGGCGGTCCGGGTTGGATCATACAGGGCGGGCGGAGCTCACAATGCGTCGCGTCATATTGTGTTTGATTCGTGAGTTAATTGAAAGTATAGAAAGCTTACGGCTCGACACTATGCGGCAAAGGCAATGTATCGCTGCGAGATGCCGTCGACGGCGATAATCTCATGCGGTTGGACTGGTGCGCTGCATCCGATCTCAACTATCGCATCGTGCTCGAGACGTCGGTCAGACAAGGTCGGAGAAGTCGAGCGTACGGAAATAGCGAGAAATTATGGCAATGTGAGGGCCGTTGAGATTGTGAAAGCGCTCGTCGAGATGCGATGCTGAAAGGAGGCGAGTCGTGTGCCGTAGATCATGGATGGAGGTTGGAGCTTGAACGGCCCCCTCGGACGGCTGCCAGTAATAATGCAAGCCTCCTTGGCAGAAAAAGTAGCTGCTCCATCAGGCCAAGTTGACCCACGGTGGAGTGCCGAGACCCTTATTACAGACGATTAGAAGTGAGGTTGATGTTAGAGAGTCAGCATCGTAATTGTGGGAAAAGTTCATCTTTACAATACGATGCTCATTACACATGCTTCCGAATATTAGATGTATTTGCTTTTCGTTCACGCTCGCGGAGGCCGTGTACACCCAGCGGGCTGCCGCCATGGTTACGGTCACCCATTAGCACGCAGGCAGGTATTTGTATTCAGACGTCAAGTGTCACACCAGGCATGTGCGAATGGACTGGTAATATTGACTGGCCGAGTTTCACAGATGTGCTCTATTTAAGAGAAACACGTCACCAAATTTTTGCCCTACTTCTTTCTGGCATACAAACATCTCGACTCGTTTTTGTGCCATGACATACATGCAGCTAGGTACTTGCAAATTGGCGTGTTTCTTTATGCACCGACATGTATCTTTTAACATGTAGGTATCCGTGCTGCAGTAAGCCCACTGTAACTACGCTGGGCGCAAGTTGTGCCCAGCGTAGGAACTCGCGCCAGCCAACTTCTGCTCGGGTAGCTTCATAGCAACGCGCGCGCGCCAACTCTCCAAATTCATCCAAATCCATCAGCAATCTCGCCCGTCGACATCCATCTCTACGCGTTTCACCCGTTACAATCATCCGAGCGCATACGTAAAACTGTACAGTAGCCATTCTTGCAATCTGCTGCTCGCGACTGCGCGCAATCGCTCTGCGCCGTTCTCATCCTATCGGCGCTTGCACTCCCTTTGTTTCGCGACAGCCACACAACACTCTTCTTCACGTATCACACCCCATCGACGACCGTCATCGCAATGACCGACTACGCCTCACTGAAAGTGCCGGAGCTCAAGAAGCTCTTGGCTGAGCGCAAGCTCCCCCAGACGGGCAATAAGGCAGATCTGGTTGCTCGCCTCCAGGAGGAAGACAGCAAGCCCGCCGGCGATTCAGAGGCCAAACCTGGTAAGTTGGGTCGTGCGCTACGCGGGAAGCATATGCATACAAGCATATGAGCAAATCACTCATTGTGTTGAGCTTCTACGATGCGCCTGCAGTGCAAATGCGACACGGAGATTGGAAACTAACATGCCTGCTCAGCTGCCAAAGACGATGAGATTACCTACAGCGACGATGAAGGCGCGAAGCCCGCCACTACCGCTCCCGCCGATGCCACTGAGGTTGCTCCCGCTGCTACCTCTCCCGCGGCTGCGCCTGCGTCCAAGGATGCGACCGCAGATGCTGCCGCGCCTGCTGAGGGCGAAGCCGTCGCCGCCGAGCCCGCCGAGCCCGCCGCACCTCCTCCCTCATTCGTCATGGGTCTTTCCTCCACGACTGCCGAAGAAGAAGCCAAGAAGCGCGCCAACCGTGCGAAGCGATTCGGCATCGAAGAGGACGATGAAGACTTCAAGAAGCGCGCCGAGCGCACCGCTCGATTCGGCCTCGAGGACAAGGACATCTCCGGCCTCGACGCGGCTCTGCCCGAGCGTCCCCTTAAGCGCGGCCGCGGTCAGAACCAGGACGGATACCGGTCTGGAAAGCGCCAGAGCACAGATCGCAGAGGGAACGACCGACACAACGGCCGCCATGGCCGTCAAGGCGGTGGTGGCGGCCAGTCAAGGGGCCCTCGTACTCTGATGGACCCTGCTGAAAAGGCCAAGGCCGAGCAGCGTGCTGCTCGATTTGCTGCTGCTTAATCAGGTATCATGGGCTAAAAGAGGGAACAGTTAGATCCGAAAAGCGCAAAAAAACGTGAAATCTTTTGCCAGATATGCCTTGCACAATCGATAAATGTGAATTGAGCGACTCTTTGATTGAATAATGCGGTATGCTCTGTTTCAGTGACTGTATTACCTTGCCATATCGATCACGAGCCCGCAACGCAAGCGCAACAACGCGTTGAGCATGCAAACATTCATCTCATCCTAGAGATTCCAGCGTGCCACAACCTGATTGTTTGGAAGCTGCGCAATCAAAACTAGCAACCAACATTTATCCGGTTGCTTATAGAACTGCCGGCGCAAACGCGGCCTTGGGGCCATACCACCTAAATTGCAATTCCTCCCTCGCGGCCGAATCTTTCGTGGATACAAAGTCTCCAGGCGTGTCTTTCACGAAAGAGGTACAAATATCTCGGGCAGGCTTGCATGCGTTTTCAATAGTTTAGTTCTACTGCATGGTCCATTGGGCCATTGTTGCCCAACTTCCCCAGGTGCGGAATCGAGCCCTGCATCTCATCTCGGCTGCATGCGGTGCAATATGGTAATTAATCAACCGCATAGATTGTCTTACTCTAGAGCATAGGTTCCTGCCGGTCGTGTTTTACATTACATGGAATCGCTGCATGCCCTTACCCACACTGACCATCTCTCCATGGGCAAGGATCGGGGCTAAGATGGAACTGTATGTGACACGCCACATGCCATGAATGTGGTGCAGTCCGTCGACGGCACACCTACATCCTAGAAGACTGTTCCGTCGGGGGTTGTGATGAGCGATCTCGGCTCAGAATATGGCAGTGAAGACGGGCAAAAACTACCCGTCTCGCAGCGCGCAGGTGTGCCATCTCGGCTCCGATGTGATTCCGGCATTTTAGTGCTCACGCGGTCACTCGGAGCTGATTGCTCAGCGAATGAGATGCGAGCGGTACGCGCCGAGGGTAACCCAACTTAGGACCGGGCGCAATGTCGAATTGGGAGCCCATTGCCCACAGTTGTTCAGTCAACAACATCCAACGACATGTCAACACAACCGCCACAACAGGGTCCGAGGTCGAGTATCCTTGACAAACTATATTTCGCCGCGAGCTATCGTTTATACCATGCTGAATATAACGTGCAAAAGCCACATGACCCTGTTGCCGCTGATTGAAGCTCGCTAAACAATCTTGCTTGTAGCCAGTCGAGTCGTCACCAGCTTCGAGGGTCCTGAATGGTGAAGACTAAAGCAGCCGAGGCTTGAAAGTGGGAATGATGCAGGTGAGCAGCCATTTGATAGGGCGACAATCGATTTCAGCGATAAGGCCTGTCCATGCTTTGCGATGACAGCTCTGGCCAGGTGACCCGTCGATGACCAGAGATGAGTGGTTGCCAAGATGGCAATAGGCGCGAAGAGTTCACAGCCAACAGGGTGTGTGGAAAGGACCCCAAATCATTGGGGAGTTTCAGCAACATTGAAGAAAACCTACGCATCGTAAGTGAACCAGCCAGAACATAGAGCTTCACCATGTCAGCAAAAGGCAAACTTGGGAGAGGGGGGGCCGGGCCGCAGCCGCACTCCACCACTGACCAACACTGTATGAAGCAGAGCAAGACGCTCGAGCACGTGAACTAACTCGCACGCGCGTGGCCAGGAGAATCAAGAGGGCGTGTCACAAGTGCAACTCGAATTACTGGCCAGTCAATGTGTATAGAGGCGCAAAAGTGAGGCTCGTGAGGCTCCTGTTGGGGTTGGTCCAGTTATCCCAGCAGCCAATGGTGTGGTCGAGCGGGCAACTTGCGCAGACGTTCAACCCGGGCGCGGCAACTGATTGGCGTTGACAGGAACAGGCACACATTTTGCGCAGCACGATTCGTCAGAAAGCCAGCTGGGTGAAAGGGTAGGGTGCTCCAGATGTTGGGGATGCGGCGTAGAATGGAGTGGTCATTAGTAGCCGGCGTGCCGGTTTGCCTGTGTCTCGCATCGCCTTGCTGGTCTCGTTCTTATCCAAACTCGGCAGAAAGAGCCAGAGTAGGCAAAAGAATGTCGTCAAAGAAATCCCTGCTATCGGACACCGCAGCGATATGTCATCTGACCATTGAACGTGCCGCTCCGAAAGAGCGGTCGGCGACGTCGGGTGACCTCATAGGCATGGCGATACCGGGCTTGCGGGCGAACAATAGGCGAGGGCGGTTTTCGTATTTGGCTCGGCAATGGACTAAGAGCAGAGTCATCTACGATTGCCCAGTCCAGTCAAGCATGCCCTTAGGGCTGTTCGCCACCTTGACGTTGCCTGGCTGTCTGCAAATGGGTAGACAATTGTTGCTGTTGACAGTGAGTGGTTGAAACTTCGTGCTAGCTTCGGACCAGCCCGCTGTTGTGCTTGCCTGCTTGCCTGCCACGTCACTAGCCTTACCGGGGCGGCGGTTAATTCAACTGTGGCCGTGCCGTGTGTGGCGAAGCTTCGCTGCTGTACTCGGGATGTTTCTGCCGTTTGCGTTTGGGTTTGGCATCCCGGCTGCCTCTTAATGCCCAACCCCAAACCCCAGCTCCAGATTCCAACGCCATTGTTCCATCACACGCTTACCCATCCCAAGATGCGAGTCCTGCAGCTCCAAGGGTCGACCCATCGATATGGCTCACAGCTGCATTAGCTCATGTCTGCCAGGCCGCCGCCACGATGCAAATAGGTATTACACGGGCTGGCACTGCACGCTTTTCAGCTTGGCAGGCTGTCTGCAGCAAATTTTCGCCCAGGTATGCAGTACTGCAGCACTGCCTTGCTCGCCTTTGCTTACCAAGTATACGTACCAAGTCAATATCGGCATTACCAAGAATAGCATTGTCGAAGACTGCCTCGTTGCCTGTTTGTCTATCCAACAATCCAACAACGACCTGGTGCCAACGAAGCTTTCAAAATAGACGTCGATAAAAATGCCTGACAGCGTGGCACTTTCGCCACTGATGGCAAAGTTGAGAATTTGTACAACAAGTTCGGCAGTCAATGATCGACACCATTGCCTGCTGTACCCGGGTGTGAGCCTACAAGCACTGGCCGAGAAGTCAATGCCGTCACCAAGCCTGGAATCAGTCATCTCTGACCAAAAGCACACGGCTGATGCTTCTACTTGTAAATGAACGAAATGGCTTCACTGCGGCTCTCTAAATACCCTTGCAGGGGTCTGCGATACCAGGACAATGCGACGCCACTGGACAAATATCGTCCAATCGCGGTGGCGTTGCATTTCCAGGTCCAGAATTTCGGCCAATTGTTTGGCTCTGTTTAACCCCAAACAAAATGGCGCCAGACCGTCGTGAGAAAAAGGAGAGGTGGATAAGGTAGGCGCCAACTTTTCATTGTTTGCTCTCCCACCACCATGGATAGGATAGGGCGGGGGATGCTTCCGATGCATTGTGTGCGCGGCTTGACTCTAGCTTCATGCCACATATGAGAGGGTGTGATATCTGACGCTTTCTCATCATTTATGACGAGCCCTGCAAAAGTTTTCGAATCCTTTCTACCCTCAGCGCTACCAGCAAGATTGATCTTGGCGGATACGAGTAATCTCAAAGAGGCCATCGTGCGGGCCATGCAGGTCGAAACTGGAAGCACACGACGATCACTTACATGTCCATTTCTGGTGGGGTTTGACCCTGAGCTGAGGTTTGCTCAACATCAATCGCACATTTGAGCCAGCCCCCCTGTCCGGCCGTCTGGCCGTCTTCGGCCTATTCGTCTGCCAGCAATATCATTCGCAGCTGAGTTGCGCTCCTGGGAACAAGTAGTGAGCACAGTATGTCTTGCCAGGTTGCCAGGCTCCTTGCAATTACGGATCAAGATTGCTGCATTGATGGCAATACTCGATTTCTACACATAATCGGCCGATTTTATAGACAAGACAAAAAGCCGCAGCGGTCAGTGCCATGGCTAGCTCTGGGGCCATTTGAGTCTGCTAGTGCTGCGCTAATGCTTTGATGGCAGCTAAAGTGGTGGTTACCTTACTGGTAAGCTTCAACTTCAATAGCATTGTGCTCGAGTGTGGGTGACGGTTTGCCGGGTGGCCATTCGGTGGCGCGCCATTTTCCTCGTTGCTGCTAACTAACTGCGCCATTTCCCCAGTTCGCTTCCCAGATCGTCCTGTCGGAGGCGAATCAGTCAGACATGCAGAGCTGTATGTCTAGGACACGCAGCTACGACCCTGTCAAAAAGGTTTGGCAGCATCCATCTCTCGGGGAGCCTGCTCAACGAAGCGGCAGCGTCAAACCCCCACGCGTTAGACTAATTATCTACGCGTAAGTCTCCATTGAAACACGCTGGTGCTTCTGATTGCCATGTAGGGAAGATGAGAAGCTTTTAGCATGCTCACGAAACTATTTGGGTCTCCAGTCCAACGGTAGCAGAGCAGAGCCTATCAGCCCTCTGGTATCCGTCTTTTAGCGTCTAGCTAACAGCATCATCCCCTCTAGTCTTTGGATACGATATCCACACATCCACGACCAACTACTAACGGCAGTCCTCGGCCACCACAAATTTGATTTTTGCGCGGTTCCGTTGCACGCTACAGACCCTCCTGGTTTAGGGCCCGCCGGGCCATTCCTTACTTGCCGGGTGCCAGGGACCACAAACAGCCGTCGTGGGAATTCTCGTCCAGCACAATGAACTGTTGTGCCTAGATGCCTCGTACCAAGGCCCACTGTGTACGCCGCACTTCAGTTGGTGGTCGTACGCCCACCAGAGACACCAGGTTGATGGCCCGCTCCTCCATGTCTGCAGGGGGTGTACAGTTGTTGATGCCCAATTGCAGCGCTATCCCGGTACCGTTGCCCTCCCATAGGACAAGCTGCGCATGCACGTTGATGGACAGGAAGCCACTTGCATCACGCAGTTCGCCAGTTAAGTGGCCGCCTTGAGGCCCGCCCACCCACCCAACAAGATTTCTGTAGGTCGTGGGTTGCATCCTTATACTATGCCCAAG